>JASANB010003041.1:0-57833 GCA_030248155.1 Sabatieria punctata | reverse complement strand
TAAGCATAGTGTCCAGAAATCGAAAATCTCCTTTCAGGTAGCAGTTAGAAATAAAAATCGTAGTTATCCAAGGTGTTGCCGGCATACATGCAACAGGTCATCCGCCGATGGGGGAGGGGGTTGGGGTCTGGCGCCGGCCGGGTGGGTCTGAGCCAAAATTTAGGGGGAGGGGTGGGCACTAAAAAACGCTCAAAAATCGAGAAAAATCGCAATTTTTTGGCTAAAAATTGCCAAAAATCGCTAAATTTGGGCTGAAATGCAGCTTAAAAGTGCTGTTTTGCAGGCGATTTTGGCAATTCTGTGTGTGAAAGTGTAAAAAATTGCATAAATTTGCTCGAAAATTTACTTTGCCAGAAAATCTGAGGGGTCGGTGAAATCGTCTCGGGGGGGGGGGGGGTCCACATCAGGGGGTCGGTGCTCTAAGTCGGGTGGGGGTAGACCCCCCAGACCCCCTGTTACATGTATGGTTGCCGGTAGCTAGAGAGCTGTCTAATACACCAATCGAAATCTCTTGATTCGCTCTAAAATCTCTATTCAGCAGATGTTTAAATTTACGCTCTGATGATAATCCATAAAAACGTCTGATTTCTGAGGGTCCGTCAGGCCATTGCATAAATCAGCATTAATTTAACGGCCATAAAAAGGTTGCAAAGCAACGTAGCCACAAATCAGCATCATTTTGGAATTACCCTGACTGTGACGAATCTTTTGCTGTGCGAAATAGCGTTGTCAAACCACACACAAGGGCACGGTTCACAGAAACAGCTGAAAAATCCGGGTCTGAAACACACATTTGCAGGCCATATCTTTACAGCTTTAAAAAAATTGAACCAAGGCAGCTAGAAAGACGCGCTTTACACTCGACTATAGATCTCGCTGGGCTGCGTCGAATATTGGGTTGGCGAGCCTTCTACGGTCAGAAATGAGGAAATAGCAAGATCTGAAACTTTACCTACTTTTCAACCCACTGCCCACCATTAGAAAAATTTAAATTTTGGGCGAACAGTTGAAGATAGGGGGGGCGCTGAGCACACTGTTAGAAAGCCATGTCAATTCTGCATTAAGCGGTGGCAAAACTGTTTCAATCGGTTCAAGCTTTCACACGCTATAAGGCGGCAACTTTGTTGGCGCCCATCATTTTGTTAGATTTGGTCGAGTTGTGGTGTGGCCCCTTGCTCTAGACCGACTAACATAACAAACGGCCAGGAATTGAACTCACAGAAGCGTTTCAAAATTTTCCATTCTGTGAGCTGACTATAAAAATTGTTTCTCTCTATTCTACCGGTACTGCTTCTACAGCAGCATAGCGGGATGGCAACAGGCGCACAAAAAATCGCCATTTTTGACTGTCATCATCAACATTGTCATCATTGTTTTCATTTATTTTATTTATTTATTATATTTATTTTTTATTTTCATCATCAGTGTTGTCATGTCGACCCCGTCCTTCTGCTCCTGCCCCTCCTTTACAAGCTTTTTGTAATTTCAGGGAACCTCATGGACAAAACACCCACAACCTGGTATGCAAACCTAGCCTTCCCCACCCCATCAATGGTTGTAATCTCATCTCTTGCATCCATTCTGTTTTCAGACAGAAGTGCAAAGCGATATCCATTTCTGTGTCTGTCAGTCGCCCTGCTAGCTCTCCTGTACTGCATTCCAACCTATTTTGAGCTGAGTATTAAAAAATGCTGGGACTCGCGAGCTGAGCGGTCAGGTTTTCAACTGTGGCCTGTGCTGCTGCGGAAAAAGAGCTACCAACTGATCTATCGAACCATCTGCTACATGCTGCTGGTGTCAGTTGGTCCGTTTGGGATCACATTTTTCCTTTCCTTTCATCTCTGGCGCATGTTATCGGACTGGCAGCAGCGACAAATCCGATTTCGCAACCTGAACTCATGCGAATCGACACGACTGGTGAACAGACAGCGAGACAAGCGGGGGAAGTCGGAGAGTGGCGCTGTTTCTCTCCATTCTGCTGGCCAAATTCCTGCTCTGCCACTTGCTGCCCACGGTCTTGATGCTCTGTCGCACAATACTGGGGCCGCAAATTCTACAGTGGCCTGCAACCAAGATTCTCTCAGATGTCGGCAACTTTTTGGTCATTGTTAATAGTGCCACCAACTTTCTGGTCTACATGCTGTGGCAGAAACGTACTGCTAGCTCAGCAAAGGCTGCAGCCAATGAAGATGCCAGTCTGAATTCGTCAGTGGCTCCATGTGTTGGTATGAGATTCACTGATGCAGAGGTGAAGATTCTAGCTGATACATGGGCTGAAGCTAAGCGCGTTCACGGAACCAATGTGTTCCTTGGCCTCGTCATGTTCTTGACTGATGAGTACGATGACATAGAGAAGCTGGTGCAGAGCCAGCCGGGACTCACAGAGAGAATCACGAGCCAGATGTTCGAAGTATTTGACCAGCTGATCACAGAAATTTACCAAGACCCGCCGCACCAACTGAAAGTGGAAAAACTGCGGAAGGCTGGCATGGCTCACAGACAGCAGAAAGTTCATCTCAGCAACCAAATGTTGCGCAGCTTCAAAGCTTTTCTGCTGAGCAACATCTTTCACACCAGAAGATCTGCTATCCTTGTTGAGGAGGCGGGCAAAAGCGACCAAGAAGTAGAGATCAGAACTTGGAACCGGTTCCTCAGCTGCATCATCTCCGAAATGAAGATCGGCTACATGACTGCTGCCAATGACAAAGTTTCTTTGGTGTGATAGTGTTTGGCTCACGTTAGCATCTACTGTGGGTAGACACGCGTGTACATAGATTTTGAAAGGAGTTTACTTGCTAGAACAAACAAACCAGACAATGAATACAGACTAAACCAGCAGACATCCTTGGTAGGCGTGTGTTTCAATGGCATGATAAACTATTACAAACAAACTAACAAACGAGTAGGTTTATAACCCTTTGGGCAAGACTCCACGCCACATGGCGTATGAAAATTAGCGCGGTATTGGAGTACTGTCCCGATTAGGAACAATATCGTAAGTCAATATCGGAACTGCTACCGGATTCGCGTTTCCAATCCTCTCTGGGGGCGTCATATTGAAATCGGCGCGATTAGACGAGTTCTTCAAATGTGGAGCCGGATCTGATTGGTTTTGATTTCGGGCGTGTATGATTATAATTGATATCTAATAGCGGTCTAATTCGAAATAAAATCTAATCGGAAGGGCGTCATATAAGCGGTTTCAATTCGTAGTCATTTCTAATCCTCCCACGGAGCCCGAACGACAAATTTCTAATCGGAACGCCCTCATCGGATTAGCGAGTCACAATTTCGTCAAAAAATCAAATTAGCTCGACAAGAATTAGCCCGAAGTTAGATGGTTTGCTCGAAGGGGATACACAGTAGATATCTGAAATTGAAATTGAAATTTTACTTCCCAGGCACACTTAGGGATGGGCAACGTAAATTAAAATCGGTAATTTACGTACACGTTATTTCTGTTTTACCAGATTTTAATTTCCGTAATCGTAACGTGTTACGGAAATTAAAACGGCCAATTTCTTGCTGTAACGCGTTACGTAAATTAATTTCCGTAACGTCGTAACGAATAAGATTCCAGCCAAACGTAAATTAATTTTCGTTTTTCTTCAAAAATCGCTCGTAGGTAGTAGCAATCGAATATCGCGGAAAAAATTATAAAATTAACTGTATGCAATGCAAATTTTAATTCTGTGTTTGTTCGATTGGAATTGCATTCGTATTTTTGAAATCTAACTTCACACCAAAAGGAAGGAATGAAATGTGGGTATGTTTTTTGGCTGAATTACTGTAGCTGCTGAGGGTTTTATAACTGCGCAGCAAAGCAACTAGCCAACTGCGTACGTACTACAGACTGTAGTCTACCTACCGCACACTGATGGTTAAACGTATGACAGTACTTACATATAAGATTAGTAGTGAAGAAAACTATGTAACTCCAGTTCTCTGTTTGAATGCATTTTAAATGTACAACATGCTGTTGGCAAGTCCGACTGAACCTGGATCTACATTGTATTAATAGGTTTTTAACCTGAAATTTGTGGACTTTAACCTGAACCTTAACCTATTTTATTTCAGCCAGAGTTGAACCTGTTCCGTTTTATTGGACTTTCTCAACAGGTTCAAATTTCAACTGCAATTTTTAGGCAAACTATGTAAAATTTTCGGTTGGATTGCACAAAATTTTTAAGATTTCATGTTTTTATACCTATTTTCAAACTGAAACTGTCAGGAAACGAAAGTACACTGCCCTGTAAAGTCTGATGTATGTTTTTCTGCCAGTAGAAAGGATTATAGCTCAGAAAAGTTGCAAGCAGTGCAAAATATCTACAGTTTTTAGAGATATCGGTGGACTTGAACCTGAACCTATTCTCCAGATTTTTTAGAAGATGGACTTGAACCTGAAATTTCGATGTTGGATTTGACTTGAACCTGAACCTATTTTTCAACCCTCAACTTTCCAACAGTAGTACAACACCTACACATGAATTTATAGTTGCTTGGCTTTTCTGCCTATTTTCTTATACAGGGAGATAACATATTGACAAATTCAAGCCTTCAAGAACGCATCTACAAGATATTTCGACCGGAAAATTGACCGAAATTAACCGGTTTAGCAGTTCGAAGAGTGGGATTGGGCTTCTGTGCGACAAGCGCAAAAAATTTTCGAAAAATTAGCCTTAAAAGTCGCATTTAAGTTTCAGTAGTAACTAAAAATATGTCTATAATACAACAAAACAATGCGGTGGGCTCAGGATTCAACAGAAAAATCAGTTTTACGCTAGGAACGTAAATTAATTCACGTACGGAAATTAATTTACGTATTGCTAAATTTTAATTTTCGTATTCGTTTAATTTCCGTATCCGGATTTTTTTAATTACGGTAATTGTTAAGCGTAACGTAAATTAAAAATCGGCGCTTAATTTACGTTACGCGTTACGAAAATTAATTTACGTGCCCATCCCTAGGCACACTACAGAAAAGTACACGAACACGACACAAAATGAAGAAACAAATTAGTAAGTGCAAGGAAGAAGGATTGAATTAAGCCAATTGGCTATTTTAGAACTCAACCCTATCTGTTAGTAAAAAAACGCGAAAGGTCGATGCGACTGACTGCCTGTTGAAAAGCTTTTAAAGACTGAGAGTGAACGATTTCATCTGGCAGGCTGTTCCAAATCGGAACAACCCTGCCAGCATAAACATTTATATCTGACATTAGACCGAGCAGTAGGTACAGAAAGATGTAATGAATGGCTGCGAGTGGTAGTAGATGCAGACAGCGAGAACAATTGCTGATATGGCATGTCGATCAGGCCGTGTAACAGTTTAAAAACGAATACAAGATCGGTTTGTATTCTATGTACATCCAGGTATTGAAGGCCTGTAGCAACTACAGTGGGAAAATATCGAAATTTTTAAAACATATTAATATAACTATACATATATGCTTTTCGCTAATCAAACATATAAATAACACATATAGTTATATGTTTCTGAAAATTGAATATGCACATATTTTTAAACATAAAACATATTTGTGTAAAAATCGCTTATTCACTTATATTTTGTCTTAATTTTTGATAATTCAAACTTGAGATTCTGAATTTCCTGTTTAAAACGGTTTGCAGCAGTTTAGATAGCATACTCAGATTTAATAAGTTTAAGTGAAAGTCAGATTTTGGAAAAGTTTACTGTCAAACAGCAATCAAAAGTCTTGAAATCATGAATTCCTATAGCAAAAACATGTATATGTTTCCAGAAACATATTGGCCTCAAAACATATAAATACAAAACATATTTGCCATGCAAACACATTGAGAAACATAAACATACAGTATACTGTATGTTTTCCCAAAAACAAACATATTTATGTTTTAAAACATATACATAAAACCAGTGGCGTATCCAGGGGGTGTAGGGTGTGTACACCCCCTTTGCGGTGGAGGTAGGAAGAAAAAGTCTGTCAAAAATACAAGAAACTAATGAATTATGTACTAAAACTGTCTATTTTGTGCTCAGAATGCCTTCTAAATGCGTTTTTGAAGGCCAAATTTTCAAAATTTTCTCGCCCTGGTCGGGCAGAAGCCTAACCAGGCCATTATGAACTACTAAAACTTGTAATTTCTGTTAATTTTAAGCTCGGAATGCATTTTAAACGCGTTTTTGAAGGCTAATTTTGCTAAATTTTCTTACCCTGTGCCCAACCAGGCACTTTCAAAATTTTACACCCCCCCCCTTTCCAAAATCCTGGATACGCCACTGCAGAAAACATATATGTTTCCCACAGTAGTAGCAACTAGATGGACTTCATATGGAAGTGCTAATCCAGGGATCCGCGAGGTGAAAAACCTCTGGACAGATTCGATCTTCTATCTTTCAATAAACCTTGTGTTTTCAGTACATATCACTGTTATGGAGAAACATGTCTATATTTTACAAATGCTAAACTCAATACGCTCTTATGATGCCTTAGCATTGCTTTCGGCTGGCAGCTCATTGTTTACATTTACTCAGCTATCATTAACAGGCGCCGAGGGTTCCCAGAATAGCAGCCAATCACAAGCAAGGCTACAGCCAGGCATCCAATCGGATGGACTGATGGATTGGATTGGCTGAGCGAAAGTAAGTGCGAAAGCTAAGCCCCGCCCACTGCTCCAATCACAGTGGTCGCTAGCTGTCTATAATTAGATCATGGGCTTGACTATATAAGGCAACAGACTGAGACTCCTTCAGTGATTTGTTAGATCCTTCAGTGATTGGTCTATACAGTACAAATTCACTTCATTATAATTCGCTTATTTTATTAAAATTCTGAACTTTTTCGAAAGCTAAGCTCCTTCTTACACAAAACACAGTAATAATTCATTGAAATAGTAGAATCAAAAAGTACTCTTCTGAGCCTAAAACGCTGAAGGACATTATTCAGCTTGATTATCACTTTTGCTCCAAATCCTTTTATGTCTTTTGAAAATATCCTTTATCTTTGCACAATTCCCATTTGCAACATTAGAATCTAATCTAGCAAAAAAATTGTTTCCACACCCTTTCTGAACTTCCTTTTGATTTTGAAAACGAGGACCCGCCAATGGGTAAACAGTGAACAGTAACAAATGTCATGGTCAGTGTTGTGCCTAGCTCAAATTTGTAAAACTTGGTAAGTATTCAGTAAGTAAATCCACATTTTTTGAAATTCGGTAAGTATGAGTAAGCACTGGGTTCTTCAAAGAAAACCCGGCAAGTACTCAGTAATTCAGTGGGCTTTATTCATACTTTGTATCTATTGCTTAGTGCCACAATATCCTAAAAATCGTGAGTGAGCCGCGCTTTGTTAACTAACGAAACGCACCGGGATTGATTTCTCAGCTAAATTCGCCTACATGAGCAGAGTCTATATTCAGTTTTTAAGTCTAGATAGCGCGACTTTTAAATGGATTCGATACCCATCCGCAAAAATGAACAAAAACTCAAAGAGATTCGTTCCCTTTTTCGAGTAGCTGTTATTTTTTTGACAGACGTTAGACTTGAATCCGAGCCAGCCGAAAAGACTTTTGCATGTTCTACATAGGTCAGAGATCAATCCGCCTTTAACGAACCACTTCCTTCCTTCCTCCCACACATCCAATAAGTGATTGATATACTATCTGCCACAAAAGAATTGCAATTCAGGCTGAATTGCTTCTAACGAACACACTCAAAGGCTAATGGACTCTAAAAGCGGCAGGAATTGTTTTGCATCCGGCACAGCGGTTTTTAGAATATAGTTCTCCGACCGACCTTGAGGCTTGAACGCTCAATGCTGCTTGGGTCTTTGAGAACGGGTTTTACTACAGGTTTTAGTTTAGACAAAACAAGCTTTTCTTTAAATCTGTTTTGTGTTTAGGCTTGTTGCGTCATTAGAAATGTTTCTTTTGTACGTACATTGTACTGTACGTAGTTCTGGCACAAGTGATTTTGCAAGATGATTAGGCGATTTTAGCTCTCCCGAAACGGGCCAGGCCGTCCGGGGCAAAATGTCATCCGAGCGGACTAGAAATTTGATATTCCAGGCCAGCCCGTGAAAAGAGGCACCATGCTCAGGGCTCTATTTAGACATCGTTAGTAAAGAACTTTTTCTTTTCTCTTATTTTTTGACAGGTTTTTTCTTTCTACAATGTACCTCCACCAAAAAAAGGTGCACCTACCTACACTACACTTGACCTACTTGGATACCTTACTGTTTTCAATACATGTAGTTCATAATAACTGTGTCGATGGCTTTTTCACTGAATTGTGATAAATTAGTACCTTAGATTTTCGATATTTTTCTTTGATTTTCTTAAAAACAACGAAAAATCTTCTAAAAACAAACTGTTTCTAAATACGGGATAATCTAGAAGAATTTAAAAGAATAACTAGAAGAATTGTCCCAAAATTTGGGGGGGGGTTGGAAAATGATGACAACCGATGACAATGGGGGAGGGGGAATCGAAAAATGGGCAAAAATCGATGACGTCATTTTTGCACGGCCCCTATTAGACAAAAGTGACGTCATAATTGGCCGAACCCCCCTCCCCTAACCGATGACATCATTTTTGCACAGCCCCCAATCACAAGCAAGGCTACAGCTTGGCATCCAATCGGATGGAGTGATGGATTTGATTGGCTGAGTGAAAGCAAGCGTGAAAGCTAAGCCCCGCCCACTAGCCAACCGAATCCTGGGCCACGCCCACTGCTCCAATCACAGTCGTCGCTAGCTAGCGCTATCTATAATTAGATCTTCGGCTTGACTATATAAGGCAAGCGACTGAGACTCCTTCAGTGATTGGTTAGAGTCGCTCAGAGTTGGTTAGTGGTTGCTCAGAGTTGGTCTCAAGTTCCGGCATTCCTAGAAGCTTGACTCCGGTCTACCAGTCAGCACGCGGCCACTGCCCAGTCCATCGGGCCCGCAGCCGCGCAGGTAAGCGCGCATCCATCCTATCATAGCTGGGCAGCGTGCCAAGGCCTTAGTTCTATCCCACGCTTCCCTTCTAGCCCTTATACATAGATACTGCATAGGGTTTGTGATTTGGTAGTGAGTATAGCTTGGTGTTTGGTTAGGATCCATAATGTGTCTCGCATTCTGTTATACACTCACACTCTACCCAATCATAACCTATATACCACATAACATATGTCCTAATCTGATGCATAGGTTTCCTTGTTATTAGGGTGTATTGTGGCGCTGAAAAGTTATGCAGACCTTTCCTACATAAATGATTTCGAACTAGCTAAAAGAGACCGGTCGGAAGCAGTGAGAATCTGATCAATTCTGTACTACTGATCCGCGTCTGAAAGAAATAGTTCAGCTCTGTGATTGCTGGGCTATCTGACTCGCAGCTGTGCAGCCCGAGTGAGTCTTGACTTGAAGAAAGATATTCAAAAGAACAAATAATCGCGTTCTTGCTGTAAAGGACTGTTTTTGCAGCGACTATGATGCTGCCGCATGGTATTCCAAACCTTTCTTTCCAGCTTCTCAGACGTTCAAAAACTAGCAAGTGTTTTGTGTGAGCACGTCTGCCCGACCTTGAAAAAGAGTAAAACTTAGAAAGGAACCCAGATATTCTGCATGCTACAAAAGCATTGCTCACGAACATTTTAATGGCTAGGGAAACTCTGGCAAAAATACTGGAAAGGACCATTATCTGCATGGTAACGCAACGCCGCACCTCTAATTGTTGCTCATTAGTATCCTAAAAGTCTATATGTAACTGACGGTTTTCTGCCTTAAACTGAATCAACCACGTTTATTTGGAATTGCAGATAAGCTTGTGCGTGAACCAAACTCAATAGTTAGACAGTGCTGCAAATTTGAGGCTTCCATTGGGACTTAATCAAACTCAATTCCCTTTAACGTTCACTCAATGTACTGATTTCTCGACGTAGTTTGTGCCTTGACAAGAGCAGACGTGAAAGCTGGAGAAAAGGTAGTTTTCTAACAACCGGCGCACTTCAAGTTTATGGGGCGTTTCGGCGAGTAATTGTGTTTATGGGTGGCATAAGTCCGGCTTTAAGTTTAAGCTGAGATAGGCAAAGCTTTACATATTTATAAAAACTGCACTTTATCAAAGTACGTTAGAGCATGGCGTTGTTATTGAATTCGTAAATAGTGCATTACAGTACAAGTGCTTCTCTCTAGAACTATTAGAACAAGCAGCCTTTGCAAACTCGAGCTGCCGTTAACGCACGTCATTCATTCTCAATGCTCAAATTGGGATTTTCAAGCCTTCCCATCAGTCGCAGCATTTTATCTGAGAACGGACGCGCGCCCGAGGCCTAACGCCTCTTGCAGCTTTCAGTGCCTGTTAGCTTTTATGTTGCTTTGAGCGTTCGTTTGAGCCATTTCACCCCTAATTACCACCACTCTTTTTAATGTTAGATAATATGCAATGTCATGACCGCTATCAATCATTTGGCTGTGTGGACCGGAGCGTTTATGGCTGATATTAGTCCTTGAACGTGGTCGTCTGCCAGTCTTGTTGGCATTTATTTGACTCCTTTTCCAGCTTTACCCTGTATGTAGGCGTGCGAGACAGTTATATTTTGCGTGAGCAGGCACTGGCTGTTGCGTGAGACTTTCAGCAGCTGCTTGCGCTGAAGGAAAGAAATCAAAATGGCAAATGGAACCAGCTCCAAGCCGCCCTGTTACAGCGCGTACAAGTCAAATGTTCCAGTGTATTCATTGCTCTTTAACGGGCTCTTCACAACCATCTGCATCATACTCGGTTGTATCGGAAACATCTTCTTTGCAATCAATATCAGACGGAAGCGATGCTTTGGCAAGGTAACGGTTACTGTCTATGTAACAAAGAGAAATGCAAGAGTTGCAGGCTCTCACTATCTATTTGTTAGCGCTGACTGTTTGGGATTGCCTGGTCTTAGTCGGCTCCTATGGCTACTATGGTTTTTACGCATTCATTCAACTGATACTGGGACAGAGTCAGCCCTACGATTCTCGCTGGGCTTTGCTGGTGGTGATTTTTCACGGTCCACTCTCAACCGCAATGACCGGCTCTGCTTGGACCACTGTATCGATTGCCATTCAACGTTATCTCGCTGTATGGCGTCCTTTCCAGAATCAAACCTGTAAGATATTCTTAACCGGCACTGTTTGTTGCTTTTTTGTAAGTCTTTTTGTTGTTATCATTGTCATTGTCATTGTCATTGTCATTGTCATTGTCATTATCATGATCTCTTGTATCGATTCTGTTTTCAGACAGAAGTGCAAAGCGATATCCAATTGTGTGTCTGACAGTGGCCCTGCTAGCTCTTCTGTACTGCATTCCAACCTATTTTGAGCTGAGTATTAAAAAATGCTGGGACTCGCGAGCTGAGCGGCCAGGTTTTCAACTGTGGCCTGTGCTGCTACGAAGAAGAAGTTACCAACTGATCTATCGAACCATCTGCTACATGCTGTTGGTGTCAGTTGGTCCATTTGGGATCACATTTTTCCTTTCCTTTCATCTCTGGCGCATGTTATCGGGCTGGCAGCGGCGACAGACCCGATTTCGCAACCTGCACTCATGCGAGTCAACACGACTGGTCAACAGACAGCGAGCCCAGCAGGGAAGCCGGAGAGTGGCGCTGTTTCTCTCCATTCTGCTGGCCAAATTCCTGCTCTGCCACTTGCTGCCCACGGTCTTGATGCTCTGTCGCACAATACTGGGGCCGCAAATTCTACAGTGGCCTGTAACCAAGATTCTCTCAGATGTTGGCAACTTTTTGGTTGTGATCAACAGTGCCACCAACTTTCTGGTCTACATGCTGTGGCAGAAACGTACTGCCAGCTCAGCAAAGGCTCTAGCTACTGAAGATGCAAGTCCAAATTCGTCAATGGCTGCGTCTGCAAGTATGAGCTTCACTGATGCAGAGGTGAAGATTCTAGCTGATACTTGGGCTGAAGCTAAGCGCGTTCATGGAACCAATGTGTTCCTTGGCCTCGTCATGTTCTTGACTGATGAGTACGAACACATAGAGAAGCTGATGCACAGTCGGCCAGGACTCGCAGAGAGAATCACAAACCAGATGTTTGAGCTATTTGACCAGTTGATAGGAGAAATTTGCCAAGACCCATCGCACCAACTGAAGGCGGATAGACTGCGCAAGGTTGGTGAGGTGCACCGGCAGCAGAAAGTCCATCTCAGCAACCAACTGTTGCGAAGCTTCAAAGCTTTCTTGCTGAGCAACATCTTTCACACCCGAAGATCTGCTATCACTGTTGCGGCAGAAAAAAGCGACCAAGAAGTAGAGATCCGAACTTGGAACCGGTTGCTCAGCTGCATCATCTCTGAAATGAAGATCGGCTACATGACTGCTGCCACTGACAGAGTGCATCTAGGAGTGCGCATCATGAGAAGGCTGAGTAACACGGACACTTCTCTAGTCTGATAGTTTGTGCCTCACCTTTTCATACTGCGTCCCTTCACGCAAATGCAGTGTAGAGTTAGTTGTGTTGCTATATTTTCGATGTTCTTAAAAAATAAGAAATCATTAATGGCTGGAATGTCTTTTTAACCTATAACAGTCACGCACTTAACGCAGGTTACGGTACCGTTTACCTAGGCTAGTTTAGTGGCACCATATACAGGGTCTGCCAAAAATAACAACCCAGCTGATTTTTCGCTGTAGCAACCGCAATTTTCAACCGATTTGAGTGAGTCCTTCTTTTTTAAATGAAAGATATTAAGAGTCAGTCTCTGAACGCCGCGTCAGTGGCTCAGTGGGTAGCTCGCTGCCTCTGAGTCACGGCGGCCGCTGCATCCCTAGTGGTTGTAGTGGTTCATCCTCTCGGCGTGGCAAGTTTCTTGCTGCAAAGAGTTGGTCGTCGGCACAACGCTCCACCCAGGCCACCGAAAGCTGGTTACAGCGAGTAGGTAAAATGGGAACCAACTGGATCTGCCATAGCACCGAAGCCGCTCCTACAGCATGCCAACTTGGAGAAAGAGCAATGACGTCAAGTGCTGGCTGAGACGACACAGGGACCGGTTTAGTCCTCTTCGGCCGGGCAGTGGACGCTGTCAGCACTATGACGTCAATGCGCCAGGCGCTCTCTTAGTAACCTGGCGCCCAACAGCATGGCTAGAGTGGCTTGGCAGTGATAGAAGGGAAACGTCCGAGATGACGAAACACGGGGGTTGCGCAATGGATCGCAAGGTCTGAGCGTAGGGCTGTAAAAGCCCCCCCCGCACATCGGATCGGATCAGTCTCTGAACCGATCGAGTCTTGGCCCTTTGCCCTATTCAGACCCCAAAATTGAAACTTTGGGCTAGAGAGCTGTAAGTTGGTACACTAATACATACTTATGAGTTGTCTTTCGGCCCCAAAGGATTAGTGGATTTGACGCTCCAATCCCGAGATACAGCCTTCTGAAAATCGGCCCGCTTAACTATGGAACAAAAATTTCAAACTCGAATTTCTACCCTACCAGCTGGAGTTGGAAGACAAAAATTTGGGTTTTTGCGTAACTTTTGGAGAACGTTAAGAATCTGCAGTCCAATTTTGTGTTAGAAGAAAAAAAAATTTTTTCGACCTCTTTGGTGGGCCATAGCTCGGCTGAAACCCCCCCTAGAGGCGCTTTTTTATTTCATAACTTTGTAGCGCTTTTTATAAGCTTCATTTTCGTATAGAATATGCTACGATTGCTGGTGGCCAATCGAGTGAAAATTGGCCTCAAATGTCACCAACTCGAAAAATTCGCACATTTCACTGTAGGCATAATTTTCCAAATCGAATTTCTGACTTAATAAACGGAGTTGAGCTATGAAAACTTGGGTTTCCAGAGTACTTTCAGTGTGCTTTCGGAGTATTTAGTGGATTTAGAATATCGAGGAAAATAATTTTTTTCGACCTCTTTGGCGGGCCATAACTGTGGCTGGAAACCCCCCTAGAGGCGCTTTTTTATTTCATAACTTTATAGCGCTTTTTAAAAGCTTCATTTTGGTATAGAATATGCTTCGATTGCTCGTGGCCATTCCGGTGACAATTGGCCTCAAATGTTGAGAACTCATAAAAATTTGGCCTTCCAAATGAGGGAATTTTTCGAGTTTGTAACCTACGAGGCCAATTGTCACAGGAATAGCCATGGGCAATCGAAGCATATTCTATACCAAAATGAAGCTTATAAAAAGCGCTATAAAGTTGTGAAATAAAAAAGCGCCTCTAGGGGGGTTTCCAGCCCAGTTATGGCCCGCCAAAGAGGTCGAAAAAAAATTTTTTCCCTCGAAATTCTAAATCCACTAAATATTCCGAAAGCACACTGAAAGTACTCTGGAAACCCAAATTTTCAAAGCTCAACTCCGTTTTTTAAGTCAGAAATTCTATTTAGAAAATTATGTCTATAGTGAAACGTGCGAATTTTTCGAGTTGGTGACATTTGAGGCCAATTTTCACTCGATTGGCCACCAGCAATCGTAGCATATTCTATACCAAAATGATGCTTATAAAAAGCGCTACAAAGTTATGAAATAAAAAAGCGCCTCTAGGGGGGTTCAAGCCGAGTTATGGCTCGCCAAAGAGGTCGAAAAAAATTTTTTTTCTTCTAACACAAAATTGGACTGCAGATTCTTAAAGTACTCCAAAAGTTACGCAAAAACCCAAATTTTTATCTTCCAACTCCAGCTGGTAGGGTAGAAATTCGAGTTTGAAATTTTGGTCCCATAGTTAAGTGGGCCGATTTTCAGAAGGCTGTATCTCGGGATTGGAGCGTCAAATCCACTAATCCTTTGGGGCCGAAAGACAACTCATAAGTATGTATTAGTGTACCAACTTACAGCTCTCTAGCCCAAAGTTTCAATTTTGGGGTCTGAATACCGAGACTCGATCGGTTCAGAGATCGACTCTTAAATCCTTAAAAGACTGCTCAAATTTTCATTAATGTATTCTGCTTAGTTCCTGAGATATTGGCTCTCAAACTCAAAACAGTGATTGTGGCAGTGAACAAGAGGGATTTTCTTTATTATTCTGCACTTCGTAATAAAACGGATTCCTGCTACTGCTAAGGGCTATTTGTCAATTGCTATTCGCATTTGAATTTGATTTGCTTACCGCTAGTACCGTAATATTCTGTTCAAGATTGCATTTCGATTGTGCTGGCTGACGTTTTTTGTTTTTGAGTTAAGTTTGCTCACGGATAAAGGAAGAAAAGCTGGAGCTGTGGCCACAGTCCCTAAACGTGGGGTGCCATATAAATATGGTGCCAGTAGCCTATGTACCGGTACCATGTATGGCACTGGTACCATTTATGATACCGGCACCATATGGTGCCAGTAGTACCATAAACGGCGTTAAGTGCCAGACTGTATGAAGAGAGACGCCGAGACCTATTTCAGTCAAATAAATATGGGCTCATTTCTTTACGGGAAGGAAAGTTTTTAATCGGCCAACTGACACCGGATAGCACCAATTAAGAAAGACAGCAGAGCATGCGCCGCATTTTACAACGGTTGTGACCTCGCACGGCGCAAACGTTACATTAGATGTCTCTAACAAACTATGTTCTTGTTCTTCTTGTGTTTAGCCTTGCCTCACATCACTAGCGGTTTAGCCAACTGTTCTTCAATCATCACAAACTCTACAATCCAAATGTGTTGTGAGGAAGTGTTGAATGAACTACCAAACGGTTTAGAAAAGGCGGAATGTTGCGGTACTGAGGCGTTCAACTCCAATTTTTCTTTTTGCTGCGGCCATTCGGTCTCCCTTCGTCTTCCTGATTTGTCCTGTTGCAATGGTTCAGTCTACAATTCGAGCAGCGACTTCTGTTGTGGCTCTACAGTGGCATCGAGAAGCTCAACTCTCCACTGTTGTAACGAAACTGTCTACAACTCGAGCTCCCACTTGTGCTGTGAGGGCGTGGCGAGTCCAGTAGCTAACAGTTCTAGTTGGAAGTGCTGTGGAGCAAGAGCTTACAATCCCAGCTTTTCAGCTTGTTGTCAGGAGAAGCTGAGTTTTCTGCCCAGTGGCATTTCTGATTGGCTCAAAGACCCTGCAGCTCAGTGTTGTGCCGAGAGGGCGTTCAATACTCAGAGCCATGCTTGCTGCAATCTCACCGTCACCCCGTTGGCTGCAGGATTGTCCAATGACACTGATCTAGACGCGTTTTGCTGTGCAAATCTGTCAGTCAACATACGAAACAGAACGTGCTGTCAGGGCAAAGTCGTAGACTTGGCTGTCGGCTTATTGAGAGGCTTCACTGGATTTGAAAGGAACTCGTATTGCTGTGCAGATGTGTCCATCAATACCAGAACGCATGCGTGTTGTGGGGGTAAAGCGAGTAAGTTGGCCGCTGGCCTGACTAGTGGACTGGTGAGTGTGGACCGGAACTCAAAGTGCTGTTTGACTGAGTCTGTCAATATCAGCAAGCAGACTTGCTGCGCTGGAAAGGTGACTCGATTGGCCGAAGGTCTTACAAGCGGCCTAAACAGTGAAGATCCCAACTCCAAATGTTGTGGGGAGCAATCGCTGAATCTCAAGTCGGACTTCTGCTGCCCCAGTGGAATTAAAAAGAAGGAATGTAGAGAAGAATGGAAGAAACTGATTGATAAGAAACTTTGAATAAGATTCCTTCTTTTTTGATCTGACTTAATCTTTAAGTCCTCCTGTGATTCTGCCTCTGTGGCCGAGTAAAGAAGGCGAAAAACCGTTGGAAAGTATCGTAAGTAACCCCCACGTTCTTTAACCTATCCGATTTCCGATTATTTTGGCCATAGATTATCGGTTTGAATTATGCAGCATTATTTTTTGAAGAAGACATTTACTTCCCAGACACACACAATATATACAATATCTACGTACAGTATCACAAATACTCTACAGTGCAGATCTTAATGATAAGGGAAGAAGGCTGAGTTCAAGGCTGTTTTATACAGGGTGCGCCAAAAAAAAACAACCCAGCAGATTTTTCGCTGTAGCAACCGCAAATATCAACCGATTTGAATGAATCCTTTTTTAAATGAAAGATAAATAAATTCTTGAAAGATTGATGTAACGTTTATTAATGTACGCTGCTTAGTTCCTGAGATATTCACTCTCAAAATCAAAACAGTGATTTTGGCAGTGAACAAGAGGGATTTTTTATTATTCCACTGCACTTCGTAATAAAACGGACTCCTGCTACTGCTGAGGGCTATTGGAGGCTTTACTAGTGACACATAAACTCGATTCACTTCAACAGTAAAGTGTCATTAGCCCCCAGCAGTAGGAATCTGCTTTATTATGAAGTGCAACGGAATCGCTCTTGTTCTTTGCCAAAATCTGTTTCGACTTTGAGGGTAAATATCTCAAGAACTAAGCAGTGAATCTGAATAAAAATTGCACCAATCTTTGAAGAATTTATCAATCTTTCATTCAAAAAAGGAGTCATTCAAATCGGTTAAGATTCATGGTTGGAAAAGTAAAAAATCTGCTGGGTTGTGTTTATCATTCTTGTTCACTGCCAAAATCTCTGTTTTGATTTTGAGGGCAAATATCTCAGGACCTAAGCAGGCTATCTTAATAAGCGATTCATCAGTCTTTCAAGAATTTATTTATCTTTTATTTAAAAAAAGATTCATTCAAATCGGTTGCGATTTGCGGTTGCTACAGCAAAAAATCTGCTGGGTTGTTTTTTTTTGGCACACCCTGTATATCAGCTCTATGTTAGTGAAACGCGATAAATTTAGGCGACTGACTGTCTCTTTAAAGCATGTTGCTGCAGAACGAGAGTGTATCACACTGCTAGGGAGACAGTTCCTTATCGGCACTTTGAGGGTTTCCGGGGGTCGAATGGGTGCGGAAAGTTTTTCGAAATATTCCGATTTAATTAGGGTGTTTCAGAGGCATACAAAGGGCTAATATATTCCCCAAATATCACTTCACAATATGGACTAATACCATAGAAAAACGCTCCTAAAGTTTTGTCCCATTGTAATCGAGCGAAAACTTTTGGAGCGCATAACTCCGCTCTGGAGCATTGAATCGAACTAATCTTTGCAGGTCCAGTATACCTCATCAGGTGCTACTACAACACCACGTTTGGGCAGAATCGGCGAAAGTCATAATTTCAACTCTCAATATCAAGGGTCTTAATATATCGGCCCAGAGACCGGCTCTTAACGGACGGAACTAAACTGGCCGTAATGGTCCACAGAAGCGTACGAAATTTAAACGTATCTTTGCTTTGAGCAAATTTTGTGTTAGCGCGGTAGTGCATAACAACGTCCTTTTAAAGTTTTCACTCACAACATCAACATGTTCACAAGCAAACAAACAAACAAACAAACAAACGAATGAACGAACGAATGAACAAACGAACGAACAAACGAACGAACGAATGAATGCATGAACAAACAACAGCAATGATGAGCACAACAATGATGATGACACAATGATGACAACAACAATGGTAGGTAATAACAACGATGGCAATGACAATGACAATCGAAATAATGATGGCAACGACAATCATAATGACACCACTAATGAAAATGACTATGACAACAACAATAATGATGATAATGACAACAGTGGTCAAAATGACTATGACAACAACAGTGACAACGGTTCTCAGCCAGCACTACTGGTCGGTCCCCCAAGATGGAAACTACTCCTAAACTTGTCTCTCAGATCGTCGCAAAACAGCAACAGAAGGTAGGGGTTGATGACAGTGTAGAGTCCCCAAAAGAACGTAATGAAAGTGTAGAAATAGGGGTGAACAAAAATACCCAGAAAATAGCTGATCTCAGTGAACTGAAAGGTGCCGGACACCGACGCACCCACCGCCGCCATGCGATGTTCTCTCTTCTCCTCTTTCATCTTCCGGTTGCTCTTCGATGTGCTAGGCGCCACCTTGCGTCTGGCTTTCACGATAAGAATGCAGATGAATGCGTAGAGAACGACCAGCGACGGCGCCAGCACAAACTGCTCCACTGTGAACCCGATCTGTCTGTACATGAAGACAGCCTGAAAGAAAGAAAGAACACACTACAAACGACACAAATGAGAACTGGGTCGAAAACCGTGGAGTTGCGGAACCGAGGCTTCATTTGCTGATTGAAGTAGCTCCGACCAGACGGCAACAGCATCGGCAGACTGTAGACCAACGGACCGAAGCACATGAACGCGATGGCCGGCCGGATTTTGTGTCGCCAGAACTGAAACCAAACTCATGACTACCCTGTCATTTCCGCAGATTTTGACCAAATTAGATGAAATTTGGAAGTACAATGACAATGGGTCGTTCCTGTAAGTGGTCTGAGATGGCTTTCCCTAAGAAAATACTATGGAGCACACAATCCTAAATACGGATTGCAGCATTAGAAGAATATGCTTTAGAAAATGGATATGGTACAGGGTCCGACAAAAAACAACCCGCAGATTTTTAGCTGTGGCAACCGCAAATCTCAGCCGATTTGAGTGAATCCTTTTTTAAATGAAAGATAAATAAATTCCTGAAAGATTCATGCAACGATTTTAATGTACCCTACTTAGTTCCTCCTGAGATATTCGCTCACAAAGTCAAAACACAATTTGGCAATGAACAAGAATGATCAAGTACAACCCAACAGATTTTTAACTTTTCCAACATGAATCTCAACCGATTTGAACGAATCGTTATTGGAATGAAAGATTGATAAATTCTGGGTATTGGTAACATTTTTATTAAGATGTTCTGCAAATTCTTGAGATATTTGCCCTCAAAACAGATTTTGGCAAAGAAAAAGAACGATTCTGTTGCAGTTCACAATAAATCAGTTTTCTACTGCTTAGGGCTAACAAGACTTTACTGGTGCATTAAACCGAGCGTGTCTTTCGCCAGTAAAAAGCCTTCATCAGTAGTAGGTATCCGTTTTATTATGAAGTTCAACGGAATAATAAAAATACCTCTTGTTAATTGCCAAAATCGCTTTTTTTTGAGTTTTCGGTTGCTACGCCGAAAAATCTGCGGGGTTGTTTTTTGACGGCCTGTGTATCGTAACTGGCTAAGACTGGTAATTTTGTATCCTCATAATCAGCCGAACTTATTACCATAAACAATACGTTGTGATTTTTGATGTATTTGACAAAAATAACGTTAGTTCAAAGTTCGAATGAACAGAAAGAATTTCGTATTTCAAAAAATTTAACTAAATAAAATCCTACAGTTCTGAAGGGTGTCTGCAAATTTCAGGTCATTTGACGAACATTTGCGGAAACGACAGTCTCCATTTTAGCGCTCTTTCTTAGGAATTGAAATTTTACATATTCCTGAATTTCTTAGGATTCGGTCAAGCCTGTTTCACCAAATTTTAACCTACAAAATTTCCCCATATTTCGGCACCTACTGTAAGTTTCAACGTTCAGCCAATTTGGTCAAAATTTGCATGGAATTTGAAAGTTTGAAGATTTGGAAATGGCAGCAAAACAGAAAAGCTTTCATATTTTTCGGACGCCCTGTCCTGCCTGTAAAATGGAATAATTAATTAGATAAGACGAAAGAGGAGTCACGTGGTTGTGTCGCAAAGGGATGAGTGTAGCTGTGAATCGGTTGAGGGCGATCAGCAGGTTTCCCAAGATCTGAGCGTAGTACAGCCAGTAGATGGTTATCTGCTGGAGTGTAGCAATCCAGAGGCTGTGTCGGATTTGGTCAGCGCAGCAGCCTGTGAGCGCAGGGAACAGAAAGAAGTAAGAGACCAGACACGCCATGTCGGCAGCGCCCAGCCATCTGATCAGCAGAAAGAAGTCGCTCTTGAACTTTTTCCGGTGTCGCACCAGCACGAACAGCACCAGTGCGTAGAACACGAAGCTGACGCCCAGAAAGACGAACCAGCAAATCGTTGTCAGGGCCACCATCCGTTGACCTTCGGTGTTGAGCAAGATTGCAACAAGGGGGCGTGCAACAATTACGTAATGGTGTTTTAGCCAGTTTGCAGACCCCCTCCCCTTAATTGCGCGATAATTTGGCTACCTCCGAAATTTCAGTTTTATTTTTTGAAGAGTTGGAGCCGAAATTTTTTGGTTAAATTTCACGCAAAATGATGTCTTTGATAACCTTTTGTGTGGAGGCAACTGAGATGCTATTGGGTGTTACACTGGCCATGCCATGTTACACTTCAAGTAATACTAGTGTTTCAGGGGAGCGACACCATGTGTTTCATGTTACCTGTTCGGTACTACGGGCACCGGTAACAGCAAGTAACATCAGTTGCAACTTGTTTCGGGTGAAAGTGTAATATATTTTACGTACTGTCACGTAATACCGATTTCAAAGTTGTTACAGGAATGGCGCAGAGGAATTCCACCACCCTGCTTGCTGGCAGCCGAAACTCTCCGACATGTTACAGTAACATGTTACAGTTTTTCGCAGTAAATGGCCTGTTGCCGTTTTTGTGTAACACGCCATTTTCGGCATGTTTTTGTAACAAGTTAAAATGGTAACATGTTTCAGGTGCATGAAACACCACCATTTTCCTAGTGTTTCACTCGACCTGTAACACGTGTTTCACTTTTGGTAATAACTTTTGGGTAACTAGTTACAGGTCTCCATACAGGAACGCCTCCACACAAAAGGATAAAATAGCGGCTGTTTACATTACTATATTGATAATTTTCTTAATTTTCTTATCGATGAGCTGAGCTACAAACAACTGCATATATACAGCTATGTCTCGTTAATCTGGACAAGATGGGACCGGCCAATTTTGTCCGGATTAGCGAATATCCGGATTAACGAATCAAAGCTAAAACACTGTTTTTCGGGTAAAAGGATAAAAGGAGGAAGAAAAGAAAGACAATGAGAAGAAGAATGAGGTGGAGGCTCCTGGAGGGTGGAGGAGGAGGAAGAGAAGAAAGATGATGAGAAGAAGAGTGAGGTGGAGGCTCCTGGAGGGTGGAGGTGGAGGAAGAGAAGAAAGACGATGAGAAGGAGAATGAGGTGGAGGCTCCTGGAGGGTGGAGGTGGAGGAAGAGAAGAACGACGATGAAAAGGAGAATGAGGTGGAGGCTCCTGGAGGGTGGAGGAGGAGGAAGAGAAGAAAGACGATGAGAAGAAGAGTGAGGTGGAGGCTCCTGGAGGGTGGAGGTGGAGGAAGAGAAGAAAGACAATGAGAAGAAGAATGAGGTGGAGGCTCCTGGAGGGTGAAGGAGGAGGAAGAGAAGAAAGACAATGAGAAGAAGAGTGAGGTGGAGGCTCCTGGAGGGTGGAGGAGGAGGAAGAGAAGAAAGACGATGAGAAGAAGAGTGAGGTGGAGGCTCCTGGAGGGTGGAGGTGGAGGAAGAGAAGAAAGACGATGAGAAGAAGAATGAGGTGGAGGCTCCTGGAGGGTGAAGGAGGAGGAAGAGAAGAAAGACAATGAGAAGAAGAGTGAGGTGGAGGCTCCTGGAGGGTGGAGGAGGAGGAAGAGAAGAAAGACGATGAGAAGAAGAGTGAGGTGGAGGCTCCTGGAGGGTGGAGGTGGAGGAAGAGAAGAAAGACGATGAGAAGAAGAATGAGGTGGAGGCTCCTGGAGGGTGAAGGAGGAGGAAGAGAAGAAAGACGATGAGAAGAAGAGTGAGGTGGAGGCTCCTGGAGGGTGGAGGAGGAGGAAGAGAAGAAAGATGATGAGAAGAAGAATGAGGTGGAGGCTCCTGGAGGGTGGAGGAAGAGGAAGAGAAGAAAGACGATGAGAAGAAGAGTGAGGTGGAGGCTCCTGGAGGGTGGAGGTGGAGGAAGAGAAGAAAGACAATGAGAAGGAGAATGAGGTGGAGGCTCCTGGAGGGTGGAGGAAGAGGAAGAGAAGAAAGATGATGAGAAGAAGAATGAGGTGGAGGCTCCTGAAGGGTGAAGGAGGAGGAAGAGAAGAAAGACGATGAGAAGAAGAGTGAGGTGGAGGCTCCTGGAGGGTGGAGGAAGAGGAAGAGAAGAAAGACGATGAGAAGAAGAGTGAGGTGGAGGCTCCTGGAGGGTGGAGGTGGAGGAAGAGAAGAAAGACAATGAGAAGGAGAATGAGGTGGAGGCTCCCAGAGGGTGGAGGTGGAGGAAGAGAAGAAAGACAATGAGAAGGAGAATGAGGTGGAGGCTCCTGGAGGGTGGAGGTGGAAGAAGAGAAGAAAGACGATGAGAAGGAGAATGAGGTGGAGGCTCCTGGAGGGTGGAGGTGGAGGAAGAGAAGAAAGACGATGAGAAGGAGAATGAGGTGAAAGTACCCGATTTATACCCGATACCCGGGTATTTTTAAAATACCTACCCATACCCATACCCGGGTATGGGTATTTTAAAAAATACCTACTCATACCCAATTCAGATTCGAATACCCGTAGCAACAGTAGGTGGAGCAAGAAGATCCGTTTGACCCTGCTGGAAAGAGATGGAAGCCAAGGTATGGACAGAAAAGACCTAGGCTGCAAGAGCAAGAGATTGAGTCACCATATGGCGTCAGAGCAAAGTGAGTTATCGGAGATGAAGAGTCAGCAGAGGCAGGCAACTAAAGATCCCATTCGTATCAATGGCTGTCAGACACAGAAGAGGTCTAGTCGATGTGCGTTAGAGGGAGTGATGAAAGAATGTGATTCTGTAGTGTGTGTTTGAGTGGTTGTGTTGTGCACGTAAAAACAATTAAAATAATGGCCACGTCAGTGATTTCTGCACTTAATATTTCGTAATAAAATCACCAACCCTACTAATAATTAGTAATGATTTGGCGAACCCGCCTACCCCTCCTCATGCGATTACATATGTTTGCACGCCCCCACTACCCTAAATACCGGTACCATATATGGTACCGGCACCTTATATGGTGCCAGTACCATAAAGGCGTTAAGTGCCTGACTGAATAAGGCATGGGAGACAGGGTCGATGTTACTAGAGGCTGGCTCCTAAGACCTGCCAGTGTAAAAACAGTATAGCGGCCTAACGAACAGTGACAAAAATCGAAACTACTGCACATCAATGTAGGTACAGTACGTGGCATCACGTCTTTTCGTCGCGGACAGTTTCTCGCGCGACAGTTCCTCGCCGACTTTTCCTCGCGCGACTTTTCCTAGCTACGACTTTTCCTCGTGCGACTATTCCTTGCGCGACTTTTCCTCGTAGGAATAAAAACGTTTTATTTGTTTTGTGCAGTACGAAATAACAACGTTTCAGCTGTTTTCAACAGCTGAATAATCATAGGCAATGCAACACACAGCGAAAAGTTATCAGCGATCCCTAGTCGAATTGGCTACAATTTTTTCGCTCAACCAAATACTGCCTGCCAGAGATTTTCCGATTATAAAACCACCATAGTTATTGATCATGGTTTTTCAAAACGGCGTCAAAATTGAGCACGAGTCAAAAGGAGGTGAAGCACCAGCCTTTATCCCTAACGTGATCACGAAATGGACCGTGCAGGTCTGATCGTAGGGCTGTACATCGTACGGCCCCCCGCCACATCATCCCTAACATGAACACATTCAGTAGTTTTCTATTTGACTTACACTATTAGTTTCCTACTCTCTACTACGTTGACGCAAGAAAATGCCCGTTTCACAGAAAAGTGTCTGAATTCAAGGGCTATATTAGCAAACTTCTCTCTAACCCACATAGTTTTCGACAAAAATACGCGCGATCAGCAAACAGAGAGATAAGAGAGCACCGGCCCGATTAGGTGTTCATTGCTGTCAAAGATGATTTACAACCGGCTAACCGATTGTCGCCGGCTTGCCACAGTGGCGTACCCAGGATTTTGCAAATGTTTTATTTTTGTCTAATTTTTCCTCCCTACCTCCAGCGCAAGGTTGGTGTACATACCCTACAACCCCTGGGTACGCCACTGGCTGGCCAACTGACCTGGACCGTGCATTAGGCTTGATAAGAACATACTGTACGCTCGGAATACTTATTCTTGTGAAGAAAAGTCGCGCGAGGAAAAGACGTAGCGACGAAAAGTCGCGCGAGGAAAAGTCGGCGAGGAACTGTCGCGCGAGGAACTGTCCGCGAGGAAAAGACGTGTAGCCACAGTACGTACATAGATTCGTGATCATAGGCAAGAAGCTTTGTTAAAAATTGCAATAAACTGGTCATTTTGCTTATTTTTTTATAAAACTCATGCAATGGTTAAAGGCTTTTTTTCAGTAACCGTGACCAAAGGGTGTGCACTACTGTTTCCCAGCAAGTTAATAACAAATAGCAAGTTAATTTATTTTTGGGCGCAATCGGGTAGCAAATAGCAAATTACTAGCAGGTTAATTTTGGGCAAAGAAGCGCCGCCTAGCAAATAAATAGCTAGTTTATTTCGGATTGAGAGAGTGAAAAATTTGCTAGGAATTTGCTAGAAATTTACTAGGCTCAGACATATTCATCCATAATCCCTATCTTTCCCCGGTTGGCCTTGGGACATGATGTGCTGCCAGGATATACGTACTTTATACCCAAGGTTTGTTACGCTACGCATATACAATGTAGCTAAAGTAGGGCTATAGCCAAGTATGGACAAAAGCCAGTCTCTAGGCTGACTGTAGATTCGGCAAATAGAAGTGTGCACTAATGGTTATGATTCGAATTGGAAGTATTGGAAGAATATTAATTGGAAGAATTCGAAGTAAGGAATGAAGGGTGATCGTTTGAGCGGAGGCTGTCTCAGACACGTGAAAATAACACCACAAATTGCTGCCGAGCCGACCCAGCTTTGAGGGGATGTAGCTCCGGTTTCAGGGGGTTCCTGGTGGCTGGGCATGCACCGTTCCGTTGGTCTTCGACTGTGCTCTATTTTAACAGATAATATTATCAGCCAGATCCGTCAGATGACGATGTCAGCTGCTTGCCCCCTCTCTTCGGCACCAAAGCTGACTTTCTCGCAAAATGCATTTTTAACGTTTGTCTACAACAGGCTTCTTCTTTCTTGGCAAGCTTAAACCGAGTAAATCCTATTCGAAATAGTGCTAGGTCAAATATTCCTGAGAAGAGTGCGTTATTTACAGCTTGGATAGCTCAGAATTTCCAAATTAATGCTGTTCGATATTATTCGATTTGGTTCCGCAAATCCAGTTTGGTTTTCGTTACTCGACATTTTTAATTCGGTTACATCCCTGCCCTAACCTAGGTGGTAGTGTCCGAAGTACTGTTGCTAAGTAAATTAGAATTATAATTTTAATTATATTTTTTAGAAATTTACTGAAGTCCATGTCAAAAAAGAGCGGACTGGCGGTTTTTTGCGAATAACTCCTTATGGGTGCATCGGAGCGCTTTTTGCCTCATAACCAAAGTTGTAGAGTGGCTCGAGCTCGGTATTATGGTGCAACCTAATCTGCGCAACGCGCCATGGTAATGCTAATCTGCGCAACGCAAAAAAATCGGCTTTTCCTGTAGTTGGGATGAACGCGAGTTTTTCAGTGAATTATAATCTACAGACCTCGGGGATTTCAAAAATGTATTCATATTTCTTCTAGGTGGAACGGTTCCAGAGTTATACACCATCAAAGTTGGCCGAAAATGCTAAAAATGGCCATTTTTGGCGATTTTCAGATTTCTGGGGGATTGGAATAACTCTGGACCAACTCAGCCGATCAGGCTGAAATTCATATATATGGTGTAAAATTTAGTTTTACGTCGATTGAGACACATAAGAACCCTGAAAAATTGACCCTGATACCGTAATCCCAATTTTTTCAACTTTAGGTCATTTGATTTTTTCTCTGGTTGCATATATTAGTTTAAGCCCTCTACTGTGGTTAAAAATGTACTTTAAAGTGTTTTGAATCGATTTCAGTCCATTCTGAAGCCATTCGGATACTGTAGTGTGTGGTCCTGGCACGAAAATAACTTTTTGTCAATTTGCATTGTTCCTGCGGCAAAGAAATGACCTATAGAGTAGGCAGTAAAGGTTTTCATGGTCGGGGAATCCATTGCTGACATAACTATAATCACTGGAATACTGTATTTTGAGGTCCCAACACGAAAATTGTTATTTTGCGTTTGTGCATGCCTGGTGCAAGGAAACGCTCTATAGAGTAGGGAATAAAGGTTTTCAGGGGTGGGGAACCTATTTCTGACATAACCGTCATTGCTGGGTTACTGTATTTTGTGGTCCCGACGAGAAAATTGTTATTTTTTGCAATTTAGGTGTTCCTGTTGCAGGAGAAAGCTAAATATAGTAGGTAATCAAACTTATGAGTTTGCACATTCGTTCCAGGACCACAATATACAGTAATCCAGTAACATTTGCTATGCCCTGAATGAATTCGCTGAAGCCGACAACCTTTAGTGCTTGTCAATTCATCGTTTCCTTGCAACAGAAACACCCAAATAGCAAAAAAATAACAATTTTCTCGTCGGGACCACAAAATACAGTAACCCAGCAATGATGGTTATGTCAGAAATAGGTTCCCCACCCCTGAAAACCTTTATTCCCTACTCTATAGAGCGTTTCCTTGCACCAGGCATGCATAAACGCAAAATAACAATTTTCGTGTTGGGACCTCAAAATACAGTATTCCAGTGATTATAGTTGTGCCAGCAATGGATTCCCCGACCATGAAAACCTTTACTGCCTACTCTATAGGTCATTACTATAGGCAAAAAGCGCTCCGATGCACCCATAAGGAGTTATTCGCAAAAAACCGCCAGTCCACTCTTTTTTGACATGGACTTTAATACAAGTAAATTATTTGGTATGTAAATTATAATTTTAATTATATTAAAAGTGAATTTTTGCCCTAAGTAAATTATAAGCATAATTTTAATTATATTTTTTAGAAGTTTACTAATACAAGTAAATTGTTTGGTAAGTAAATTATAATTAAATTATATTTCAAGTAAATTTACTTAGCAACAGTAGTCCAAAGTCTGTCAACAACTGCCTGTTGAAAGTGCCGGGCGAATTGTGCGCTTGCAAGCAACCGATATCCATTTTGATATATTGTAAGTTAGGCTGGCGCCTCGCAACTTCCATGTGCCACCGAGCTGGACGGCCGTGCAACTCAACCCCGGTAAATCAATATAAAACGGCGTCCTTTAAGAACCGTCCTGTTCTAGGTAAAATCTCTATTTCTAAAATCTAAATTTATCTACATGGTAACTGCTACCAAACATGTAGCATCGGTTCAGCATGGGGATTGACCCCATGGTGCCGGTTGATGGAGTGATGGATGGATGGATGGATGGTCCGAGAGACGCTGCGTCAGTCCGCCTATGGGCCCATCACATCGTGCCCTTCCTTCGCTAGTGGCCGGCACACATGCTCGTTGTCAGTCTGGGCGGGTGGGTCTCAGTGGTAGCTGTCACATTCCCGTTTGTCCCAGCCTGAGGTGCAATGGCAGCTCCAATCGGTTGCCATTTACCTACTAGCTATCACCGGCCTTCGGTGGTCTGGGTTGGGCTTTATGCCGACGACCAACTCTGCGACTAGAACTTGTCCCGCCGAGTGGATGAACGTGCGTAAGGCCCATGGCAAACGCACAGCAGCTTTGCGGCCTAAACCACTAATGGTGCCGGTAACTGAAGCCTCCATCGAGGCTGTGAGAAATGTGTGTCTGATGTCGCCACATGATAATAGATCACTAAATTGTGGCTCGCTCAACTAATCTACCCTAGTCACCTTTTACATCCGTTACCTATATGAGTAAAATACATACATAAGAATTAGAGCAGAACACTAGGTAAGCTAGAAAGAAGAACAGTAAGAAAGAAGGGAGAGAGCTTTGTTTGCAGAGATTGCTATCGAATGTGAGTTAATTGCTTATTCGGTCTGCGACAGCAGGTGGAAGATAATAATTGGTTTAAAAAGACGGGGATTCAAACGTCAGTGCTAATTATCTCAACTTAACGATCTCTCTCTCTCTCTTTCTCTTTCTGCTGCACTCTTAGCAATTGGAGAATCGCTAGAGCAAGTACTGTTGTTAGCGTGTATACGCAAAAAACATAAGAAATGCGCTAAGATACGTAATTTTCTCAAATGCGCATACAGTCGCGTCTCATTAAGAATGGCTTTCTGACCAAAGCAAGCATGCATAAAAGAGTAGCAAGAATGTGCCACTTCAGCGGCCGGTCGAGTGTCGATGCGCTGCACCATAATTACCGGAAGGGTCTGGAAATTCGCGACCCCTCCGGTAATTGCGCATGCGGTTTATTGCAGCGCAACCTGATTTCTGAGCAAGAATGACGTCAACAAACTGTTTAGTGATTTTCTACAAAGGCAATTCATTCCATATTTCGTCTGAGACCTTCAATCAGCACAATAACTGAAAGGAGGCAAGGCAAGATTGCAAGATATCTGTGAAATGCATCAGGCTTTTTGTATTTGTGAAACTTTCCATTTTGAAGTGCAGTGAAGTACACGTGCTTGGCCATGTATACATACCACATGCTTGCCGCGTCATTGGCTCAGTGGGTTGCTCGCTGCCTCTGAGTCACGGCGGCCCAGCATCCCTAGCGGTTCTAGTGGTTCATGCTCTCGGCGCCGCAAGTTTCTTGCTGCAAAGAGTTGGTCGTCGGCACAACGCTCCACCCAGGCCACCGAAAGCTGGTTACAGCGAGTAGGTAAAATGGGAACCAACTGGAGGCCAATACCGGTTCAGTGCATACGCCGGGCGGCCGTTGGGAGCTGTCGGCACCATGACGTCACCACGCCAGGCACTCTCTTATACTGTTGCTAAGTAAATTATAATTTTAATTTTAATTATATTTTTTAGAAATTTACTAAAGCGTATTCTACTTAAGCTTGTAATCTCTGAAAACAGCTCCGTTTGAATCCAAATCCATTTCAAATTGACAAAACATGAGCTACAGTATCAAACACGCTGGGGGCCGGTCTTCGTGAAATTAAGAACAGCCGCCCTATTTTCCGCCATTGTTTTTTCGGAGGAAAAAAATAAACGACGAAGATAGCGAACATAAAAAATGCAAAAGAACAAGCAGAATACGTATTTTAGGAAGGCGACGTATTACCTTAGGGATCCATTGAAGCTTAGCTGCTCTTATTACCTAACCACTCCTTTCTCTCTCTCCCACTCTGCAGTGCTGGCGCCGACCGAAGTGAAGAAACGAATAAAAATAATAAAAAGAAGAGTTGTTAGCCAGCTTAGCACCTTCCACGCACAAAATTACTTTTTGACTGTGTGTATTATGCGAATGCAATAATTCCTTCCTCAACCGGCTCGATTCCTCTGATTGAATCCGATAAAAAAGATTTTTCTTTTTTGTCTTTATTTTTCTCTCCAGCATTGAGCGCTGCGTAAGATCGGCGGCGTAGTTTGCGTAGCTTACCGTAGTTTACGTGGCCTTATCTTTCGCGTTGAGATAATAAACCATGATGGCCCACCAAATGATCAAAGACAGAGTGGCGTTCAGAGATTACAAGCTTTGCGCACATGGGCTTTAATACAAGTAAATTAGTTGGTAAGTAAATTATAATTAAATTAAATTTTTACAAAAAGAGGGAAAGTTAATTATAATTATAATTTGTAAATTATACTTACCAAAAATAATTTACTTAATTTACTTAAAATATACTTAATTTACTTACACACGCCTAGCTATTGCTGCACTTTTTGGCAGCATGCTAGTGCTGCGTGAGTGTCTGCTTTCATTATCTATAATCTACACCTTTCAATGGCTAACCATGCCTACAGTGCAATTTTCCGTCCGCCCATCTACTGCCTTTCGTCTTTGAGCTTGTTTCTCTTAATCTCCCACAAAACAAACTACTCCAATTTATCCGCCAAGCTAAGAGTGGATGTTAGGTACTTTTCAGCCAGTTTTGCTATGCGATAGCATATGTTCAGTCTCACAGGCATTGTCTGTTGTGGATGCCAGCAGAAACTGACTGGAAACCCACTTGAGGTTGAGGTTGAGGTTCTAATTCTGACGAACTGTCATTATTACTGTTGACAGACATGGGCTATCATTTCGGCTGAGGGGTGATAGATTATTAAAATTCTGAGGGGGATGGCTGAAGGGTGTAGCGGCGGGTGATGGGGGTTGAGAGATGGTAAGTCAAAAAGTCCGATTTTTCGCTAGAATTAAGGTATTTTGGCTTATTTTTTGTTTAATTACGTTGAAATAGTTTCAAGTTTCAAGTTTTCAACTTTATTCGCTACCCAAATAGGCTAGTCTGAGCTAATTCGTACCTAAACCTAGGCACACATTTATCATAATATTCTTCCAAAAATCCTGAAGGACGTAGCGGTAGCCTGAGGGGCTGTAGGTCAGAGCTTAAGGCGGGTAAACCCTCTCGCCCTCAGGTCCCTTTGTCTATGTCTCTTTTTGACTTAACCTGTGATACCCTCGTTTTGTTTTCATTCTAGATAACTGTTATAGCATCCTTTATTAGATGGAAGCCAAGCTGAAGGTGTTAGCCGCCAAAATCAGGCCTATATTAACTATACTTAATGTACTTAATTTAATTAAATGTGGTAAGTAAATTATAATTAAATTAAATTTCTCTCAGATATGGTAAGTAAATTTTAATTTAATTATATTTCTCTGGGCATGTGGTAAGTAAATTATAATTCAATTATATTTAAAATAAATTTACTTAGCAACAGTCTCTTAGTACCTGGCGCCCCCAACAGCATGGCCAGAATGGCTTGGCAGTGAAAGAAGGGCAAACGTCCGAGATGACGAACTACGGGGGTCGCGCAATGGACCGCAGAGGGCAGAGGTCTGAGCGTAGGGCCGTAAGGCCCCCCTCACATCGGATCGGATCGGATCGGATGCCACATGCTTGCATATTTCAGCTTTTTTACCTTTCTTTCCGTTTATCATGTTGCCGTAGACTTGAGAAATCAATGGCGACAGCTATTTTCCCAAAGACAGATTGAACATCCCGGTCAAAAATCAGGTTGCGCTGCAATAAAGCGCATGCGCAATTACCGGAGGGGTCGGGAAATTCCCGATCCCTCCGGTAATTATGGTACAACAGCGCATCGACACTCGGCCGACCGCTGAGTGGCACATTCTTGCTACTCTTTTATGCATTCTTGACCAGAGCGAGTCTGGGTATTCAGACCCAAAATTGAAAGTTAGCTGCAGTGAGCTGTAACTTCTTGGTGCAGTAATACATGTTGATAAGTCAATAAAGACCTGAACAGGATTTGTGGATTTGGCGCTCCAGTCCTGAGATACAGCCTCCGGAAAATCGGTCTCCTTTAAATGGGGCTTAGAATTCCAATTTCTTTCTTACTACCTAAGAAGAGTTTGGACTTAAAAATTGGGGCTTTTGGGTACTTTTAGATTAGATTAAGAATTTTTGGTCTAAAATTACTTTTAAACTTTTCTACACCTTTGGTCTCCCTAACTCGGCTAGAAGCCCCTCTACTGTTGATGGGTATATCGAACCCATACCGAAAATTGGGTATTTTTGGGAATACCAACCCTATAAATACTGAAGAGTTTGATTGTTTGCAGGAGTGTTTAATGAGCCGACTTGGACGGACACCCGAAGTGCCAGAAGTCGGCTCAATACCTACCGATTTAGGTATTTTAATAAATACCCATTCCCGGTATACCGATTATTTTGGGAATACCAGGTAATTGTGAATCGGTATGTATATCCAGTTTACTGCAATTTTTATGGAAAATTTCTTGTGATCACAAACTTTTCTTTATAACTGGACATTTTTCAGCATTCAGAAGTTCATTTTAGGCATGATATACCTCCAAAATATTGAATTCGAAAGATGTTTGGTTCCAACAAAGTTGCTTTGTTATCAGAAAGCTCTTGTATAGTTTTGGCTTAACTTCACACTGCTTCCTTATAAATCAAATCTGTATTTACATTGTTGTACAGTAGTTTCATTTTGTCACTGTTCGTTACGTCTCTACTCTATACTGTATGTACACTGGCAGGCCTTAAAACTATGTGTGGTACACATGGAAACATTTTTCTTAGCCCAAATTAGTTTAAGAGACGATTTTCAGTCGAGACGTCAAATTAGTCTAAAAAATTCAGGAAATTGCTTTCAACTATAAATCCCATTGCTTTTGATGAATTTAATCCTCTAAGCTTTGAGATTCCTAAATCCTTCAGCTTGGATCTAGGAAATTCAGTGTTTCGACTTTGCAAAACATTTTCAGGAACTACCGAATAAATACCGGTATTCTGGAAAATGCGACATGGCGGTTTTTGCGAATAACTTTTTGGAAGGTATCGGAGCGACTTGAGCCTCATAACCAAAGTTGTAGATAAGGTCGAGCTCCGGTCTGCGGTTAATGCTAATCTGCGATACGTTTACTCTGAACACTAATTTGCGCAACGTCAAAAAATGAGTTTTTTTCCTAATTGCGATGAAATTGAGATGACTGCAGAATTCGATTCTAGAGTCCTTGGCGACTCCAATGATGCTTTCATGACGTGTCTAGGCCAAACCGATCCGGAGATATGGCCGGTCAAAGTTTGCTGAAATCGCGAAAAATGGCAGTTTTTTTGAAAATTTCACAAAATAGGGGCGGAAACATAGGCAGACCTATGGATTTGGCTGAAGGTTCCTGAATGGGGTATTCCTGGCCTCCGGAATCGATTCTGACACTTCCCGACCCTGAAAACATCATGATACGGCTCCCAAAGTGAGGTGGTCATATGAGATTGAGCAGTCCAATACTATTATAAGCATTTGCAATCACTTTTTAGGCGATTGCGAACGTCTGCCATTACAGCACTGCTATTTCTGACATGCAAATTTGGAAGATTTGTGTTACGTTACAAATCCATTTTTCTTGAAGCTGTACCACCCCTTATTGGAAGCCGAATTACAGTATTCAATTCAACGTCAGAATCGATTCCTAAATACCCCATTCAGAAAGTTTCCGGCAAATCCATCGGTCTGTCTAAGTTCCCCACTATTTTGTGTAATTTTCATTTTTCGCTATTTTTGCAAATTTTGACCGGCTGGCCATATTACCGGATCGGTTTGGCCTAGACACATCATGAAAGCATCATTGCAGTCGCGAATCAAATTCTTCAGTCATTTCATTTTCATTGCAATTAGGAAAAAAGCTCATTTTTTTTACGTTGCGCAAATTAGTGTTCAGAGTAAATGTATCGCAGATTAGCATTAACCGCAGACCGGAGCTCTACCTTGTCTACAACTTTGGTTATGAGGCTCAAGTCGCTCCGAGGCCTCCCAAAAAAGTTATTCGAAAAAAACCGCCAGATCGCTTATTTTTTAACGGACTATGGTGTCCAGAAAATAGAACGTTGCAAAAGTTTTTTCGAATCTACGATAGGCAGAAAATTTTGTACCGTAGTCAGTGTATGCAAGTGCGTATAGCAACATGTACGTTGTAGCTAGGTATATCTTACTCAACTCGCCCAAAGAATAAATGCAGTGCACCAAAGTGGTCATGTTGACATATGTCTTGCTCTGTTCTGTTGCAGTCACCTACTATATACTAAAGAGAGTTTGCTAATAATATAGCAAAACTAAACATGCACAACAGGTGGTCTGACATCTCCACAACAAAATGCTGGTGCTGGGAAATCCAAAGGTGCTGGGTTCGGTTTCCAGCTGCTCTATTGCACATGTTGTTGTTGTAAGTTTATGTCCTTTCGGACTAGGAGTAGAGTAGCCAACTAAAATGTACTATAGAGCTGAAGAGACACAAGGTCCGGCAGCCACCTTAACAAAATGTCTACCTTTTTCTTCTGTAGTTTCTATTTTGGGGACAAGATATACTGCAAGATTGAGATTCGGAACCCTCCCTCCCTCCCCAAGTCGATTTTTCCTGTCCCTTCCGTTTTCTGGCAAGTAATTTTTGAGTAGTTTTTGTAGAGTGTGAACAATACCGAAAAAAATCAATATCGCAAACCAATACCTACCTGAGACCGCCAATACCAAATACTAGGGGTAGCTGGGCCAAATATTTTATGTCAGTGAACACGTACATTACAGCGCTGTACCCAGCATTTTTTGCACAGCGATTAAAATTTTGAAGAGGTCTAGTTAGGCCACTGCGCAATCAGGGCGAGAAATGTTTTAAAAATTCGGCTTTACAAAAACATTTAGAAACCATTCTTCTGATAACATTGGTCATAACGAATTGGCAGAAATAACAGTTTTGGTACAAGTTCCGCGAATTTTTACAAGCTACAGACCGACACAGGTCGATTCGCCAGCACCCCGGAAAGGTCTCGGCCAATCTGCCCCATACAATTCAGGTCGTTATATTTGTAACCGTTTGTAAATTGGTGAAGCATAGTTCCCTCCTGGGTACAGAACTGGCACATTCTGTATCACTAGAAATGACACACTTTCTAATTTAGTGCACGTACTGCTTAGAAAAGCGGACACTGTAAAAAATTATATTAACTTTTAGTTGATTAACGCAACATCGGCTTCATAAACTTAATCGTCATTCAGCCTTTTCAACTGTTTCAGGCCAATTTTTCAGGAGTTTTCCGACTTTTTCAGGTCCCAATTAGTATTTGGTATCGGGAGACAAAAATACGAATACTCAATACCTGGAAAACACCCAAATAAAGCCAAAACCTAAACTCAATCCCAGTTCGCACCCTAGTTTCTTGCATCTATTTAGAATTTTAGACTCTAAAACCGCTCAAATTACCAGTAAAACAGTGCTTTTTAGCACAAGCACGTTGGCTCTTCCAAATGATGTTATTGATTTCTTTCGAAAGGGTTAAAATCTGTCTTTTTCGATCTTATATACAGGCAGGGATGCCTACCAAATTCAAACTTTGAATTTGATATGGTATGGTATAGTATAAACTTGGCGGTTTGAATTCGATATGGTATGGTATAGTACTAGCTAATTCAGTTTGAATTTGGTTGGTATGATTTTGGTGTGAATTTGGTACAGTAGTGGTAGTTTGCTGTGGTAATGTCATAGAAGCCTTTGGAAATTATGCTCAATCCACGTTTCTTGAGTTTTTTTCGAATCAAAACATGCAGAACCGATTGGGAATATATTTTGACGCATTTGAAAAGTGTTATGAATATAGCCAACAAGCTAGTACTAAAATGAAAACGGCATACCAAAATCAAAATTCTAGTACTAAAATTATCTGGTAAAGGCGTTTGATTTTGATATGGTATGGTATAGTATAGAAGGAGCTGTTTTGAATTTGGTTTGGTATGGTACTAGTACTAAATTCAAAGTTTGATTTTAGTACTAGTACAATTTTGGTATGGTAGGCATCCCTGTATACAGGGTGTCTCAAAAAAATGATCACATTTCTATTTACTGCCATTTCCGCAAATTTTGACCGAATAGGCTGAAATTTGGACCATAGGTGCCAAAATTCGGGGAATTTTATGTGTTAAAATTTGGTGCACTTAGGGATGGGCACGTAAATTAATTTTCGTAACGCGTAACGTAAATTAAGCGCCGATTTTTAATTTACGTTACTCTTAACAATTACCGTAATTAAAAAAATCCGGATACGGAAATTAAACGAATACGAAAATTAAAATTTAGCAATACGTAAATTAATTTCCGTACGTGAATTAATTTACGTTCCTAGCGTAAAACAGATTTTTCTGTTGAATTCTGAGCCCACCGCATTGTTTTGTTGTATTATAGGCATATTTTTGGTTACTACTGAAACTCAAATGCGACTTTAAAGGTTAATTTTTCGAAAATTTTTCGCCCTTGTCGCACAGAAGCCCAATCCCACTCTTCGAACTGCTAAACCGGTTAATTTCGGTCCATTTCACGGTCGAAATATCTTGTAGATACGTTTTTGAAGGCTTGAATTTGTCAATATGTTATCTCCCTGTATAAGAAAATAGGCAGAAAAGCCAGGCAACTATAAATTCAAGTGTAGGTGTTGTACTACTGTTGGAATGTTCAGGGTTGAAAAATAGGTTCAGGTTAAAGTCAAAGCCAACATCGAAATTTCAGGTTCAAGTCCATCTTCTAAAAAACCTGGACAATAGGTTCAGGTTCAAGTCCACCGATATCTCCAAAAACTGTAGATATTTTGCGCTGCTTGCAACTTTTCTGAGCTATAAGCCTTTCTACTGGCAGAAAAACATACATCAGACTTTACAGGGCAGTGTACTTTCGTTTTCTGACAGTTTCGCAGTTTGAACAGAGGTATAAAAACATGAAATCTTTAAAATTTTGTGCAATCCAACCGAAAATTTTACATAGTTTGCCTAAAAATTGCAGTTGAAATTTGAAACCTGTTGAGAAAGTCCAATAAAACGGAACAGGTTTAACTCCGGCTGAGATAAAATAGGTTAAGCTTCAGGTTAAAGTCCACAAATTTCAGGTTAAAAACCTATTAATAGATCCAGGTTCAGTCGGACTTGCCAACAGCATGTTGTACATTTAAAATGCATTCAAACAGAGAAGTGAAGTTACATAGTTTTCTTCACTACTAATCTTATATGTAAGTACTGTCATACGTTTAACCATCAGTGCGGTGTGCGGTAGGTAGACTACAGTCTGTAGTACGTACGTAGTTGGCTAGTTGCTGCGCAGTTATAAAACCCTCAGCAGCTACAGTAATTCAGCCAAAAAACATACCCACATTTCATTCCTTCCTTTTGGTGTGAAGTTAGATTTCAAAAATACGAATGCAATTCCAATCGAACAAACACAGAATTAAAATTTGCATTGCATTCAGTTCATTTTATAATTTTTTTCCGCGATATTCGATTGCTACTACCTACTAGCAATTTTTGAAGAAAAACGAAAATTTAATTTACGTTTGGCTGGAATCTTATTCGTTACGACGTTACGGAAATTAATTTACGTAACGCGTTACAGCAAGAAATTGGCCGTTTTTATTTCCGTAACACGTTACGATTACGGAAATTAAAATCTGGTACAACAGAAATAACGTGTACGTAAATTACCGATTTTAATTTACGTTGCCCATCCCTAGGTGCACTAGGCTTGACTCATTCCCGAGAAATTTCAAAAAAAGTGAAATTTGGTAATTTCAATAGTGAAAGCCGGTCACCGAAAAAATGATTACATTTCTTTTTACTGCCATTTCCGCAAATTTTGACCAATTAGGCTGAAATTCGGACTATAAGTGGCACAATTCGGGGAATTTTATGTGTTAAAGTTTGGTGCACTAGGCTTGACTCATTCCCGAGAAATTTAAAAAAAGTGAAATTTGGTAATTTCAATAGTGAAAGCCGGTCACGAAAAATGGAAACATTTCCTTTTCCTGCATCTTTTCTAATTTTTGTCGGAATTGGATGAAATTTGGAGTGTAAACGCAGAAGCTCAGGGTAATTCATGTGTAAAAAGTTGACACATGAACTCCAACGCTATCGTTAGAGTTTAGGCGATAATGTAATGTAACGTTTTTTCGGTGACCGGCTTTCGCTATTGAAATTACCAAATTTCACTTTTTTTGAAATTTCTCGAGAAACAGTCAAGCCTAGTGCACTTAACTTTAACACATAAAATTCCCCGAATTTTGGCATCTATGTTCCAAATTTCAGCCTATTTGGTCAAAATTTGCGGAAATGGCAGTAAAAAGAAATGTGATCATTTTTTTGAGACACCCTGTACATTCAGGTTCACGTCATGTGCTGTTCTATTTCTTTTCCTTTATTTATGTCATGCTCTATTTCTTAAGGGATACAGTACTAAGTTGGTTGGCAATCAATCGATGATAGAAGGTGTTAGTAGTTAGTTAGCGGTTGTATCGGAAAGTGTGTAGGTGCGTGGCATAGGAGTGTGTATGGTTGAGAGAGATCTAAGATGATAAGCGACCTGCAGTTGGGTATTCTGGCCAACCTACTAGGAGTGAGCATATTCGTGTTGTGCATCCTCTACCACTACATCACCGTCAACTACATCCACAACAACAAACTTTCCTCCAACAACAACAACCACAACCACAAAGCCGACAAGGAGGACTAAACCTTACTTCTTCTTCTCCTTCTTTCGCCTCACTTCTGTCCACTCTTATCTTTTTTGGTAAGTTATCTAGATAGCTGTCTCTTTCCTTATCAAAAGGTATAGGGTATATAATCTCAATTTGATGACGTGTTTTGTAGAGATGAGAATAATAAATTGAATCGAGTGCATTCTTACTACTTCTCAGTTCTATCTACATTCTTGATGAGAATTTTTTGCTTGAGAAGGGCTGATTTTAGGGTCGGTCGCCGGAGCGGTTTGTTGAGCTCAAATTCAAACATACGTATTCTGAGGAGGGGTAGGGGTAGGTACTACTTTTTACGCAGACGAAAGCCTTAAAATATTGAAAATAAGTGTATTGACGAAATATCGTCAAATTAGCATTACCATTACTCTGATTTTTTCATTAAATTGCGGCTCAAGTTAAAAAAGTTATGGTGGGTGAGTAGCCGGTCAATCGGCCCTGCCTACCTCCTTCTGTCCGGCCAAGTGATTGGTTGGACTGTGTTTGTTTTTAACAACCTTATCTTCGTGTTGATAAAGTTAGTTAGTTAGTTAAAGTTTCAATTCAGCCCATACATGTAGTAACACGGGGGTCTGGGAGTCTGCCCCCCAACCAGACTTAGGCCAGACCCCCCTCCGATTTTTCTGGCAAGTGATTTTGAGCAATTTTCTTGCGATTTTTTTACAATTTCAGACATGCGAATTGCCAAATTTGCCTGCAAAGCAACACTTTTTAGCTGTATTTCAGCCCAAATTGGCGATTTTTGAAGATTTCTAGCCAAAAAAAGTCACGATTTTTAGATTTTTAAGCGGTTTTCAGTGCCCAACCCCCTGCCAAAATTTGAGCTCAGACCCCCAAGCCCCTCTCCCGTCGGCGGATGATTTGTTACACGTATGATTCAGCCATAGAATCGAATAAGGTTGAAAACGTTATTCACTGGAAATGTTACACGAAATTTTGGCATTCGTACGAATAAAATAGAGCACAACTTTCCGGTATTATGACGTTTCAAAAATACCGTCCGCATATCATCGCAACTCTCTTGTCATTCATCTAACAGGTCATCCGGCGAAGGAGGGAGGGGTTTGGGGTCTGAGCCCAAATTCTAGGGAGGAGGTTGGACACTAAAAACTCACAAAAATCTCAAATTTTCTTTCGGCTAAAAATTTGTCAAAGACCGCTGCTTTCGACTAAAATAAGTGCTGTTTTACAGCCGATTTTAACAATTTTAATGTCTGAAAATCTAAAACTCAAAAATTACTTGCCAGAAAAATCGGAGGGGGGGTCGGAAAAATAGTCTCCGGGGGGTGGCGTCTGGCCTAAGTCGGGTGGTGACAGGACAGACTCCACTGTTACATGTATGGCTCAGACCCCCGGCTGGCGTCAGACCCCCAAGCCCCTCTCCCGTCGGCGGATGACCTGTTGCATGTATGATTCAGCCATAGAATCGAATAAGGTTGAAAACGTTATTCACTGGAAATGTTACACGAAATTTTGGCATTCGTACGAGTAAAATAGAGCACAATTTTCAGGTGTTATGACGTTTCAAAAATACCGTCCGCATATTACCGCAACTCTCTTGTCATTCATCCAACAGGTCATCCGGCGAAGGAGGGAGGGCTTTGGGGTCTGAGCCCAAATTCTAGGGAGGAGGTTGGACACTAAAAACTCGCAAAAATCTCAAATTTTCTTTCGGCGGGGTCGGAAAAATAGTCTCCGGGGGGCGTCTGGCCTAAGTCGGGTGGGGTGGGGACAGGACAGACTCCACTGTTACATGTATGTCGCTTGTATCTTTAGTCTGGGGTGCATTGAGTCCAAGAAGTATAATGATTTACTGGTCTTTCAGTTCATCTCAGTAATGTCGGATGTGAGTGGCGCTGCGGTGGGTCCGTATACCGGGCACTGGGCCACTCAGGGTCATCGCGGAGCAGCTTCCAGTTCTGGCTACTCCAGCCCCACTGGACGTCCCTTGAGGGGATATTATAGTCCCCCACACTCACCAGGCACCGGCTCTAATTACAGGTAGCACCTTTAAAAGCTCGGCCAGGTGTAGTTTACGCTATCTCCTCATTAACGTTTGTTTGTGGGTTGGAAACCGGTCGAAGCGAGTGGAAGTAGTCGACGTAAAGCCCAACCCAGGTCACTGATGGCTAGTAGGTAAATGAAATATGAACTGGAACTGCCTAAGCACCTCATAACGCAAGGACAGGGATGTTTGTAGGCCGCTAGAGTTCTATAAATAAGTTTTGAAGACCAATTTTTCATTTCGAAATTTTTTTCATGCATGAAATTTGGCTTGTATGAGATGCAAGGATGCAGCAGAAGCAACTTTGGATACAAAAGCTGATACTTTGGTTCAAAGATAGTGTTACAGTCTGAGAGTAGATATTCTTCTACCTGCAGCTTTGCTCACCGAGTGGCTGCTGTCCTTCAAAACCTATTTTTAGGCCTGGAACAAGCATGAAATTGAGAGAGCTGCACTGCTAATGTATATCTGAGGCTAAATTCAGTCATTTCCCGACAAAATTTCCATACTTTGAATGAAATGTAATGAAATAACCAAATGTTCGAAATGTGCCTTCAAAAAACTTAAAAATAGAGTTTTTTTTTAAAAAAGCCTAGCAACACTAGCAGGGCACTCGGTTGAAAGGTCTGATAAGAGCGCGGAGCATACATGTCACAGCTCCAGGCAGATCTGGGGGAGGGGATAGGGTGGTTTTCCTCAGGTCGGGGATCGAGGGGGTTTCGCCCAGAGGGGGGTCCAAAATTTTGATAAGCTGCTAAACGCCTGGAAATGCGTTTTTTATCACGTTTCTTTCGGTAAGGACGCTAAAAATCGCTATTTTAAGGTGCAAATAGCGTTTTGGAGCTAAGAACAAGCAAAAAACGACAAAAGAGGCTTCCAAAAACCCCGATTTCTCTTAAATATCAGCAGTGGCAACGCCAAATTCGGTTCCGAAAGGCTTTTCAAGCGAATTTTAGGCTAAAAATTAGTGGTTTCTGACCCAGTTGTTTTAGTGCTGAAGCCACTACTAGTCATACATGGGCCGGAAAAATCCGGAGGGGGTCTGCTGGAGAACTCGGGGGCGGAAAGAAGTCCAAAAAAACGCCTATTTTGTTTAAATAAGCGAAAATTTTGGGGTCGGGGATAGGGGTATGGCCGGCCGAGGGGGTGGTATTGACCAGCGAGGGGAGGGAGTAAACCCCCTTACCCCCGCGGCCCATGTATGCTATTAGTACTTGTATTTTTGGGTCGGGGGTCCTGTAACCTGTCTCGGAGTCTTCGCTCTTCAAGGTTGGCCTTTCCAGCAGGGGATAACCCCAAAGCCCCTAGTATATATATGTATGGCGCGGAGTGTCCCAAAGGACAGTTCAACTTGAACCATACATGTAACAGGGGGGTCTGGGGGTCTGCCCCCCGCCCGACTTAGGCCAGACCCCCCGGATGGGGACCCCCTCCGACTTTTCTGGCAAGTCAATTTTTGCAATTTTTTACAATTCCAGACACAAAAATTGCCAAAATCGCCTGCAAAACAGCACTATTTAGCTGTATTTCAGGCCAGATTAGCGATTTTTGGCGATTTTTAGCCAAAAATTGAGATTTTTTTCGATTTTTGAGGGTTTTTTAGTGTCCAACCCCCTCCCAAAATTTTGGCTCAGATCCCCCATCCGGCGCCAGACCCCCCAACCCCCCTCCCCACTTCGGCGGATAACCTATTACATGTATAACTTGAACTAACAAATACAGAGAGAGAGAGGAGAGCAGAGTTTCAGTGACCGTGTGGGCTGTCTGACGCACGTTCGTATGACGGCGATGGCCAAGTGTGCCCGGTTTTTCCGTAGACTCACGCACCTCAGTCACATGGACTTCGAACTGGCCTTCTGGCAAATGGTCTATCTGTTGGTGCGGCCGCAGAAAGTCTTCCGCAACCACATGTACAGGAAAAGTAGGTCTCTGCTTTTAGCTCTGCTGCCTTAGCCTTAGTGCAGACATATGGGGTGGCATTTCGGCTGAGAGGGGAAGTAGAATTTTCAAATTCTTAGGAGGATTGCAATTGTCTGTCGTGACTGTAATTTAAAGATAACTACAACAAAAAATTGCAACCGGCACAAGCTGGTGGGGAAAGCCTACCATTGTGCGTACACGGCTGATGATGGAGTTTCTTCTCTCTAACCTAACCCCGCCAGGCCGACTCTCTAACCACTCAGAAATTTTTGGAAGAACTCTGTTTAGAAAAATAATACAGTCAGGCACTTAACGCCGTTTATGGTACCGACACCATGTAAGGTGCCGGTACCATATAATATGGTACCACTTTGTTCAGATTTCGTACCATGGTAGTGGTACCATATATGGTACCGGCACCCATGGCCATGGGTAAGGGTACCATATATGGCACCACCACAGTCGCCGAACGTGGGGGTACCATTATTGTACCGCTATCCTAGGTACCGGTACCATAAACGGCGTTAAGATGCATTTTGCGAGAAAGTCAGCTTTGGTGCCGAAGAGAGGGGGCAAGCAGGGCCATCTCACGGATCTGGCTGATATTTATATCTATTAAAATAGAGCACAGTCGAAGACCAACGGTGCATGCCCGGCCACCAGCAACCCCCTAGAACCGGAGCTACACCCCCTCAAAGTTGGGTCGGCAGCAATATTCGGGCTCATTTTAATAGCTCTGACACCCTCCATTCAAACGATTACCCTTCATTCGTTTCTTAAGCTAGGATCCTGACTCGCATATGGTTTTGTAGCTGGTCCAATGGCCTTTCATTTTCTGGTGCTCCCGTTTCCAGATCATAGCTGGTTACCGAGATATTCGCCGAAAACTGCGAAATTTCCACAAAATGCCACTCCGTTTTTTTTTCGAAAAATCTTTATAACTTTTTGTGCAAGGGCCCTGCCAAGCTATGTTTTAACAAAAGTTAGGCATGAGGTGGCCAAACAAAATGAGCGCCCCAAAGTGTGCGGTTAGGGGGGGGAGGGGGGGTGTTTTGGCCTCTCAAAGGTGTTCGAAAAAAAATTTTTTTCTGCAAAGCTTGGTTGTTGGCATACTGTTATATGCAGTTTTGTGTGCTGAGTTCGAAAATGCATTCAGTTTAGCTAGATTCGCTCTGGATCGGGAGAAATTGGTGTCCAAAGTTGAGACCAACCCTATTTCTTGACTGGCACTACTCGCTAGTATGACCATTAACCGCGGTGCAATGCAGTTTTTCTTATGTAGTTTTTGCTGCTGATTCCGAAAATAACTTTATTTTTGCTCTACGTTGCCTACTTTTGAAGATATTGGCATTTTTATGATTTGGGAAGAAAACGGCTGCACTTGCTATAACATGCTCGTTTGAAAGGTGACTCAATTCAGTCGCATCTAGGGTACAGAGCGATAAAAATTTATATCACCTAATGCAGTTTTTGCCGCTGATTACGAAAATGACATCTGTTTTTCAATCTGACTGCTCCTGAGCTACTTATGTAACTTTTATGCCCTGGTACTCAGACAATAAGTTATCTGTCAAATCTGGTCATAATATGGTATCTATCTGGTGCAGTTTCCTCCGCTGATTCAGAATATCATCATATTTTTGCGCTACGGCCACTCTGTCGCAAGTTATGGACCTCAAAAGTTTCATTAAGAAACATGCCGTGAGAAGCCGTAATCCTAAAATAAATGTTCAGCATTCATGCATTTCTGAAACGAACCTTTTGTCAGTCAATAGTGTACCCGACCTATTTTGACCCGCTGAGTTCAAAAATGGCATTTGTTTTTCTTTACTGCTGTTCAATTTTGAGATATTACTGATCAAACAAAATTTGCATTAATATTCATATATCTCTAAAACGAGTAACTATAGATTAAAACAAACGCCATTTTTGAACTCAGCGGGTCAAAATAGGTCGGGTACACTATTGACTAACAAAAGGTTCGTTTTAGAAATGCATGAATGCTGAACATTTATTTTAGGATTACGGCTTCTCACGCATACATGGGCCGGAACAATCCGGAGGGGGGGGGTAGGATGGGGGAGAAGACCTCGGGGGGGGGGGGGGTCCCCCCCGAAAAAAGGCCAAAAAACGCCTATTTTGCCTTAAATAAGCGAAAATTTCTCCCTCCGGGAGGGGGCGGGTGGGGGGTTAGCCGGCGAGGGGGGGTATGGAGTATGTTTGGACGGCCGAGGGGGGTATGGCCGGTCGAGGGGGAGGGGTATACCCCCCCTTACCCCCCGGCCCATGTATGTTCTCACGGCATGTTTCTTAATGAAACTTTGGAGGTCCACAACTTGCGACAGAGTGGCCGTAGCGCAAAAATATGATGATATTCTGAATCAGCGGAGGAAACTGCACCAGATAGATACCATATTATGACCAGATTTGACAGATAACTTATTGTCTGTGTACCAGGGCATAAAAGTTAGGGTTCCGACGATATATCGATATCGATATCGAAAAGTCGATATATCGACCCTTTTTCAAATATCGATATCGATATCGATATCGCGATATTTTGCATCGATATTTTCGATATTTTTTGTGCAGAGAAAGTAGGAAAAACAAAACTGACACCAAGATTATTTCTCTGGAACAGCAAAAAATCAGTTTTTCCTGGACAACTCAGAAATCGATGGTATAGTCAAAACCTAACGGTGGTACATATTGTATGATAGCTCTCAGAAACATCAATTTCTCGGCATTCTCAGCTTTTAAACAGCACGCTTAAGTTCAAAAATGTCTGCAGCAACACTGAAGAGCTGCTCACTCCGCACACTTGAAGCAGGATGGCAGAAGCAGACATGGGCTAGCTTTTCGGCTGAGTGGCGGTAAATTTTCAAATCCTGAGGGGTTGCCGCCGGCTGAAGGGTATTTGAAAGGATAGTAAGCAAAAAATTCCGATTTTTTTACTAAAATCAAGGTTTTTTTGGCTTACTTGTGATTAAAATAGGTTAAAATACGCTATTCTGTCTGAGCTCATTTATGCGTAATGAGGGTGGGGGCATTGGCCTGAGGGGTCAACTTTTTCATTGAACGGTTTCAGAAGGCCTCTACCTTTTCTGTGATTCTCTACTTATTGATATCCGATGGCTGATTGCATCAGTGCTTGACTGATAAACAGTGAGAGCAGTTGGCTCTTTCAAGTTTTCAGATTTTCTTGCATAACTATAAATATCGATATCGATATCGATATCGATCGATATTGAGATGAAAATATCGATATCGATATCGATATCGAATATCGACGAATTTTGATATCGTCGGAACACTAATAAAAGTTACATAAGTAGCTCAGGAGCAGTCAGATTGAAAAACAGATGTCATTTTCGTAATCAGCGGAAAAAAATGCATTAGGTGATATAAATTTTTATCGCTCTGTACCCTAGATGCGACTGAATTGAGTCACCTTTCAAACGAGCATGTTATAGCAAGTGCAGCCGTTTTCTTCCCAAATCATAAAAATGCCAATATCTTCAAAAGTAGGAAACGTAGAGCAAAAATAGAGTTATTTTCGGAATCAGCAGCAAAAACTACATAAGAAAAACTGCATTGCACCGCGGTTAATGGTCATACTAGCGAGTAGTGCCAGTCAAGAAATAGGGTTGGTCTCAAATTTGGACACCAATTTCTCCCGATCCAGAGCGAATCTAGCTAAACTGAATGCATTTTCGAACTCAGCACACAAAACTGCATATAACAGTATGCCAACAACCAAGGTTTGCAGAAAAAAATTTTTTTCGAACACCTTTGAAAGGCCAAAACACCCCCCCCCTAACCGCACACTTTGGGGCGCTCATTTTGTTTGGCCAACTCATGCCTAACTTTTGTTAAAACATTAGCTTGGCAGGGCCTTTGCACAAAAAGTTATAAAGATTTTTCGAAAAAAAACGGAGTGGCATTTTGTGGAAATTTCGCAGTTTTCGGCGAATATCTCGGTAACCAGCTATGATCTGGAAACGGGAGTACCAGAAAATGAAAGGCCATTGGACCAGCTAGAAAACCATATGCGAGTCAGGATCCTAGCTTAAGAAACGAATGAAGGGTAATCGTTTGAATGGAGGGTTTCAGAGCTATTAAAATGAGCCCGAATATTGCTGCCGACCCAACTTTGAGGGGGTGTAGCTCCGGTTCTAGGGGGTTGCTGGTGGCCGGGCATGCACCGTTGGTCTTCGACTGTGCTCTATTTTAATAGGTATAAATATCAGCCAGATCCGTGAGATGGCCCTGCTTGCCCCCTCAAAGCTGACTTTCTCGCAAAATGCATCTTAAGTGCCTGACTGTTGCACCTGCCCCAATCAAAAATACTAGCCCATGTCTGCATGTAGTTGTCTAGAAGAGGTGAGAAAGGAAATAATGGTTTGTATTTGTTCAGAGACTAAAGACCAGTGGGCGCGCGACGATCCAGCCTTTCTGGTTATGCTCAGCACTGCATTGGGCTGTAGGTTCTCTTTCTCCTATAGATAGATCATCCATAATACATCCCAAAAATAGCTACCACATTACAAACAAATGCCTACTGCTGCTGTTCTATTTTATAGATTCACTTCGGTCAGTCAAGCAAATAAGGTGGCTTTTTAGCTATACAGCCAAATTTGGCTACAGTTCACTAGCAATGGCTGTATATCTATTAACTGTCTGCCAGCCCCACATATCACTTTTCCAGCCATTCATAACTATTGTCAAAATACATGGGCCGGAAAATTATTGAATAGGGGTCTTGGGCTGGGCGATCCTTGTGAGGGTCCTGGTACGTTGTTGCAGATGGGACCTGCACACCAGCTGTCTAAAGAGTCGCGTCCCGAGTGGATTTGATCGAATTCTGAGGCAGTTATATAGAGGATAAAAGCTGTTTGTAAATATGCAATTTTGTAAAGAAAAGATATTTTTGAAACGGTTTTCTATATAGCCGCTGAGCTGAGCAATTAGCTAGAAAGCGAAAGATATTGAAAATAGCAAGGTCTATAGTTATAAAGCAGGGAAAGGAAGCACTAAAAGGACGTTTTCTGCCTAAAATAGATCAAGATTTGATTTTTACTTTCGGTATTCTGGGCAACATTTTTTCGATTTTCGGAATCAATCACATTTTCGGCAATTCCCGATTTTCATTCGGCCCTACAGCTGTACGTACTACTAGACATTCACTTGACAGAATTAGCTACAGCACTGTAGTATCATTATTGTAAGAGTACACTTGCTTAAACAGAATTTAAATTTTTTCCTGCAGTGAACTGGTCAGCGGCGAAAAAACCTTGCGGCGAATAGGTTAGCGGCAAACTGGGCGGTCCGGCAATGACGAACGGGCCATTGTTGTGCGAATTTATAGCCCAGTTTGATTCTATAGTTAAAGCCGTCTTATTTCCTTGACTGCCACTAAATCATCTATTGGTGCCATTTTACATATCCCTTAACTCCAACCAAAACTCAAAACACAGGACAAAACGTAAAAACCGCCAGTGGTGGCAGGCCAAAATGTTCAGTTTTGAGTTTCGGTTGGAGTTAAGGGCGCCGCTTTGGATGGCACGATTTGATGAATAATTTGAGCAAAGACTGAAATGAATCGGTACAGCAGTGAGCGTTTGTAATATTCCAGTTATGTTTGGGCCACTCTGTAGTACAGTAGAGTCGACTGTCTTCAGCCACTTCGATATTGTTCGCGCTGGTATTGGGACTGAGTCTAGGAGCGTTCATCAAATTTCTGCTCTGGGTCGTCTTCATCGACTGCATCGGAGTCGGCATCGTCGTCGCCACTTTACTATGGTAAAATTGCTTCTTTTTTAGCCTTCTTCTTTAATTGTTTGGAGATAAAATAGTACCGAATCGTTTTCTTTTCTAAATTTTATAGCGGTTTGGCGATTTTTCTACAGAACGGTCTCGAGTGTCCCAAAAACGTCTCTTTTGCTTAACCATCATCAATTCGGCTTGGGGTATGTACATACATGTAACAGCTCCAGGTCGACCTGGGGGAGGAGGTAGGGGGTTTTCCTCGGGTGGGGATCGAGGGGGTTGGGTTCCGCCTGGAGGGGGGTCCCTGATTTCAAAAAGCTCTAAAATGCCTGGAAATGTGTTTTTAGCACGTTTTTTTCATAAAAGACGCGTAAGGACGCTAAAAATCACTATTTTAAGCATACATGGGCCGGAAAAATCCGGAGGGGGGTATGGAAACCTCGGGGGGAGGGGGCCCCCAAAAAGCTCCAAAAATCGCCTATTTTGCCTTAAATAAGCGAAAATTTTCTCCCTCCGGGAGGGGGGTGGCGCGAGGGGGTATGGACGACCGAGGGGGTGGTCTTGGTCGGCGAGGGGAGGGGGTTTACCCCCCCCATGCGCCCCCGGCACATGTATGATTTTAAGCTGCCAAATAGCGTTTTAGAGCTAAAAGCAAGCAAGAAATGACAAAAAGGCTTACAAAACACCGATTTCTTTTAAATATCAGCAGTGGAAACGCTCGCAAATTCGGTTTCCAAAGGCTTTTCAAGCGAATATTAGGCTACAAATTAGTTATTTTTGAGCCAGTTTGTTAGTACTGGAGCCACTACTAGTACTTGTATGTTTGGGTCGGGGTCCCTTAACCTGTCTCGGGGGTGAGGAGGTTTGGCCTTTCCAGCTAGGGATAACAACCCAAACCCCAGTACATGTATGGGTATGTACAACGTGGATGATTTACCTCTATCACCGCTTTTGTCTTGCTGGAACTTCTCTGTTCGTCAATCAATCTCGCTGAAATTTCAACACAACCTGTTATGGATGATCAGAATGTTTACGCTAAAAAATTTGACCCGGTCTGTCACCTCAACCACTAGTTATGCACTTGCTCCACGTGTCCGCCGTCAAACTGAACTTGTAAAAGTGCACAAACAGTGGTTGAAGTGACAGAATTGGCTAAATTTCTGATAATTCTGAAGCTGCCTGCGTGTTGTGTTAAAATTTCAGGGAGATTGGTAGCATACATGTAACAGGTCTTCCGCCGATGGGGGGAGGGGGGGTTGGGGGGGGGGCGGGGGCCAGCCGGGGGGTGCTGAGACAAAATGTTGGGGGAGGGGGGTGGGCACAAAAAAACGCTCAAAAATCGAGAAAAATCGCAATTTTTTGGCTAAACATTGCCAAAAATCGCTAATTTGGGCTGAAATACAGCTAAAAAGTGCTGTTTTGCAGGCGATTTTGCCAATTTTTGTGTGTGGAAGTGTAAAAAATTGCAAAAAATTGCTCGAAAATTTACTTGCCAGAAAATCGGAGGGGGGGGGGCGGTGAAATCGTCTCGGGGGGGGGGGGGGGGTCCTATCTGGGGGGTCTGGCCTAAGTCGGGTGGGGGGCAGACCCCCCAGACCCCCCTGTTACATGTATGATTGGTAGACGCACAGAAAAGTTACAGTAGAACGAAACAGATGGTATATAAATGGCCCTCACTGTTTTGACCACCGAGGGTGATACAGGGTTCGTGCGGGACCTGGAAAGTCAGGGAGTCATGGAAAACTCAGGGAATTTAAAAAAAGTCAGGGAATCAGGGAAAAGTCAGGGAATTTGGTGTCTGGTCAGGGAAAAATTTGATAGCAGCAGAAACATCTCACAGTCAAATGGTCCTGTCAGCACTTTACACACACCCCTTTTGAATATAGATCTTCTGACTTTATATACTACTACTTAAACCGGAAATTTACCCTCTGAATACCGTTTAAATACTTTTACAAAGCCAATTTTTCAAAATTTTCTCATGTTGGTTGCAGTTTCCTCACCCTGGTTGGTCAGGGAATTTTGACTTTGGTCATGGAAAAGTCAGGGAAAGGTCAGGGAATTTTGCTATACAAATGCCGCACGAACTCTGTGATAGTAATAGCGATCTTTTGTCACACCTCCACACTCCAATCGCGTTCCCCTTTGGCCAATGGCCTCTTATAACAGTCAGGCACTTAACGCCGTATATGGTACCGACACCGAGAATGACACCATATATCGTACCCCCACGTTGGGGGGCCTGTGGTGATACCATAGGTACCCCTACTACCTATGGCCATGGGTGCCGGTACCATATGGCACGAAATCTGAACAGAGTGGTACCATGGTCAAGTCACGTCAGGTTGGTACCGGTACCTTATATGGTACCACCACAGGCCCCGAACGTGGGGGTACCGTATATCGAAGCAGGACTATTAGGCGACGCCGATTAGGCGATTTAGCGGTACTATTAGGCGACGGTACTATTAGGCGACAGAAATAATTTTTCTGTAAATCCGTGCGGCAACATAGGTTACCACTAAAACATTGCAGAACAATGCAAACAGCACAACAGCAATTAAAACAAAGCATAACAAAAATAGCAAACCAATTTCAAGGACTAATTTAAAAAATAAGTGCAACACCATGGATGGATAAATTCCAACTCACTGAGCGTTCATTAAGTAGAGTATCGGGATTTCTGCGCATGTCGCCATACATGGGCCGCGGGGGGGGGGGTTCGGGGGTTTTGCCCACACCCCAACTTGGGCTCAACCCGCCAAACGACCCCACCCACCCACCTGAATCCGACTTTTGTTCCTGACCCACACGCCAAAATCGCCGCGACCCCCAAACCGGCAGGCCTACCCCAAAATTTTCGAATTTTGACTACCGCCAACCCATTTTTCCGGCCCATGTATGCATGTCGCAGAACCTTTATATAGCGCCAGATGGATGGACGCGCCGCATCAAATTCTCGCTGCGAAACTCTGTGAGCTGCTTCCGCAAGTTATTGGTGAGATCGTCTGCATCCAGTGTGTTAATAAACATAGCAACCGGAAAAATAGGTGGCCGACCCGACGGCAGCTCGCGTTCTCGACGCAAGCTGGGGAATAAGGGCAAATGCCAGAATCTGAGTTAGAAACAGTCAGGGCCCGTGAATATAACCTTGTTTATCTATAAGTTAATTTATTATAAGATTAACGAGACATGATTTTAGTGCCACTTAGCCATGCATAGTTAAAAATAGCGCATTTAGGCTTACAGCTGAATATGGCCCTTGGCCTTGACCCTTGGGTGATTCGGAGGGGACGCCTAATTGGTACTATTATCTATTAATGTTTTTTTGTCGCCTAATAGTACCATCGCCCAATCGGCATCGCCTAATCGGCATCGCCTAATAGTAGCGTACCGACCGTATATGGTGTCGGTACCATAAACGGCGCTAAGTGCTGAGTATAATATCTGATGGTAGGATGTTCTCAAACAACTTCATGCGGCGAGTGAGGGCTCCCGACCAAGACATCGAGTGGGGCTACTGTTTCGATGTGCATCTGAATGCGTTCTTTCCTGTGCTCGTGCTGCTACATGTAGTCATGCCCCTGTTATTCTATGGTAATTGTTAGCTTCTGTCGTTGCTGCTTCAATTATTTGGTTTCAGTAATAATCGACCGTCCCTGGTTTATCTCCAGGTTCCTCGGCAACACATTGTGGTTTTTCGCAGTGGCCTATTATCTCTACATTACCTTTCTGGGTTATACTGGTAGGTCTACTGCAGCTCACAGACATGGGCAAAAGGGGGGGCTGACCCCCTCAGGCTCTGACCTACCCCAGTCCCCAGCCTTTGGAATTTTTTGGAAGAATTTAGTAGAGAAATTTAAAAAGTATGTGTAGATTTGGTGTAAATGAGCTCGTAATAGCCTATTTTAACGAAAGATGAGCCGAAAAATCCTGATATTAGCTAAAAATCGGACTTTTGGCCATACATGGGCCGGAAAAATCCGGAGGGGGGTAGGGGAGTCTGGAGTCCTCGGGGGGGGGGAGTCCCCCGAAAAAAGGCCAAAAAACGCCTATTTTGCCTTAAATAAGCGAAAATTTCCTTCCTCCGGGAGGGGTGGGGGAGGGGGGTATGGCCGACCGAGGGGGAGGAGTATAACCCCCTTACCCCCGGCCCATGTATGCTTTTGGCTTACCATTCCCTCCCTCAACCCCTGAAGGCTCAGCCGAAATATTAGCTCATGTCTGGTTGCTTGGCTATAATAAAGTGGTGAAATTACGTAGCTCAGTGTGTATGTTTTAGCAGTGCCAAATCTCAAAAACACGCACATATTCCTGTACCCGTTCACCTTTCTGTTTATTTTCTACGTGGCTACCGTCACTGTGGGATGGAATATTTCTCAGACCGCCATGTCCTTCTACCACTTTAGAGTGAACTAAATGACCGACCTGTGGTGTGAACAGAACATGTGCTTACACTGACTGATTTTACAGTAAGAAGTGGTTGTTAAATATTGGTGTCATTAGTACACGTTTGCTGTTGAGGTCTAGTGCGCTTAATGTTGTCTATTTATTGATAAAATCGTCTCTTTTATCTCTTCACCCACCTTCTTTAAAAACTTTTACAACTTTATTACAATGCACGTGTACACCACAAAAAGCAGTAATAACCCATGCAAGGCAATCACCACAAGGGGACGAACCCGCTAAGTGTCTTACGCTGGCCGCATGGGAGGCAACATTGCTTACCACTACACCACAGAGGCACCTTCACAAAGATGGTCTCATAAGATTTAAACAAGAACACGTAATACACTCAGACAGTTTACGTCGTTTATGGTACCGGCACCATATATGCTACCCCACGTCCGGGCACCATATGGTACCTACCACCACAGTCCCCGAACGTGGGCGTACCATATATGGTGCCGGTAACATGAACGGCGTAAAGTGCCTGACTGTAGTAAAGACACAGTAATGCTCATACATGGGCCGGGGGTAAGGGGGTATACCCCTCCACCTCGGCCGGCCATACCCCTCCCTCCCCCACCAACCCAACCCCTCCTGGAGGGAGAAAATTTTCGCTTATTTAAGGCAAAATAGGCGTTTTTTGCCTTTTTTTTTCGGGGGGACCCCTACCCCCCCCTCCGGATTTTTCCGGCCCATGTATGGTAATGCTCCACTGAATATGTAACAAGACCGGGGGAGGGGTAGTTTATGGGGTTGCCTGTCAGTTAGGGTTGCAGGGGCTTCCGTCTACGACATTTTCAGAAGCTCCTGGAAATGCGTTTTTTGCACATTTTGTTTAATAACAAAGCGCAATTTTTAAGCAACCAAACAGCTTTTGAGAGCTAAAACAAACATAAAATGATAAAGACGCTGATTCTCTAAAAAATCCGGTATGCTTTTACGACCTAAAATAATCATTGTCTTCTAGCCATCATAATCGAAGACTTTGAACGAGGCATCGGGAGCAGGCGCCAAAGCCAGTTCGACGGAGGTGACGGCGAACAAAAGGCATTCGTTGGTGCTTTGTTTAAAGGCGAATGATCGACAGGCGAAATAGTTGTAGCAGTGGCGTGCGCAGTGCATCGCAGACTCTACTTGTGTGTGTTTTGCCTTCAGCCAACCAGGGTCCTCGCTTACTACCGCTCCCTTAACCTCTTTGAACCCGCTGTTTGGCCAGGCGCCTGACAAACCAATTTTTCTATATACAGGGTGTGTAAAAAAAAAACAACCCAGCAGAGTTTTTGCTGTAGCAACCGCAAATCTTAACCGATTTGAAGAATCCTGCTTTAAATGAAAGGCGAATAAATTCTTGAAAGATTGGTGAAGGCCCTATTAAGATACGATGCTTAGTTCCTGAGATATTTTCCTTCAAACTCAAAACAGAGATTTTGGCAGTGAACAAGAGCGATTCTGTTGCACTTCACAACAAAACGGATTCCTACTGCTGAGGGGCAACAAGACTTTTACAAATGAAGTAACCAAGCATGTGTGGCACCAGAAAAACCTCGTTACGTTAGCCCTGAGCAGTAGGAATCGGTTTTATTATGAAGTGCAACAGAATAATAAAGATCGCTCTTGTTCATTGCCAAAATCTGTTTTGACTTTGAGTGCAAATATCTCAGGAACTAAGCATCGTATCTCAATAAAAGCTTCACCAATCTTTCAAGAATTAATTTATCTTTCATATAAAATAGGACTCACTGAAATCGGTTGAGATTTGCGGCTGCTACAGTAAAAAATCTGCTGGGTTGTTTTAATCTCTGTTGTTCACTTCCAAAATCTCTGTTTTGGTTTTTAAAGCAATTATCTCAGGAACTAAGCAACGCATCTTAATAAAAGCTAACCAGTCGTTCAAGAATTTATTTATCTTTCATTTAAAGCAGGATTCATTCAAATCGGTTGAGATTTGCGGTTGCTACAGCAAAAAATCTGCTGGGTTGTTTTTTTTTGACGCACCCTGTATATATGGCGCTGTATACAGTGGTGGCCAAAGAAAAACTGCTGGCATTTTTTGGAGTTTTCCAACAACCATTCAATGGGGGGTACTCAGGATTAGGGATGGGACCCGTATACGGTATTATACGGTATCATACGGTATTATACGGTATTTTTGGCTATACGGTATACGGTATTTTTTCTACCGTTAATACCGTATAGTTGTTAAAACTGAATCAGCAAGATTTTTGCAGTAAATTCATGTCATTTTCACGCTTTTAAAGGTCTCAGTACTGTTTTTTTGGTTTTGTAAGCCATGTTATCGATCATAAAACCCAAAAATCTACCTTTATGGGCAGGTTTTTTGGCTTCCTTGAAATGTGATATTACAAATACTTGTAAAATGCTGAGAAATCTGCAATTTTGCTTTTGAATAAAATCAAAAACTTATTTTTGGTTAGCATTTCACTAACTTGAAGTGATGCAAATCTGTCCAAAATACAGTTAACATTTACAATAGGCATAATTCAAAACAAATTCAATATACGTATTGTCGGCTCAGTTTCAAAAATTAAAATAAACAGACAGTACTACTTGCCTGTAGGTAGACAAACAAGATCACAATAAAAAATAGCCGTCTTTTCTTTTTTACAGGAAAGGCCGACCACCAAAAATAATTTATGTTTTTGACCAGAACTTGGCGAACTAATCCATATACTAGCGTAATTGGGTGTTTTATAGCGTTTTCAGCATACTATACGGTATTATACGGTATCGAAAATGCTATACGGTATACGGTATTTTTATACCGGTCCCATCCCTACTCAGGATTTCGCATAATGGCTGTAACAATCTGAAGTTGCCAGCACAACCAATGAAGTGGAGAAAATTTTGAAAAGTTAGCCTTCATAAGCGCATTTAAGAGCCGGTCTCTGGGCCGATCGACCCTTGGTATTGAGAGTTGAAATTTTGACTTTCACCGATTCCGCCCAAATTTGGTGTGGTAGTAGCATCTGATGAGTTATACTGGACCTGCAAAGATTAGTTCGATTCAACGCTCCAGAGTGGAATAATGCGCTCCGGAAATTTACGCTCCTTTATGGGACGAAAAGTTTGGAGCTTATTTTCTCGGAAATTAGTGCGAGTTGTGAACTGATATTTGGGGATTTTACTAGTTGCTTGTATGTCTCTGAAACACACTACTTACATCTACAAATTTCGGAAAAAAAATATTTTCGACCCCCTTTGACCCCATAAAACCCCCCAAAATACCCCCCTGCCTACGCTTTTTTATTTCAGAACTTTGTAGCGCTATTATTTCTGCATTTATTGGTGTAGCCAAATTGGGCATTTGGGCTGCGGAACAACGTCATTTTTGGCCTCAAAGAAATTTTATCCAGTCAGAAAACTGTACAGGTTGACCGAAAAAAACCGGAATTTACTTCCAGCCTTTGATTGAGAGGTCGGATCTTTTAGGTTTCGGTCTCATTTGAAAGAGCGCGCCCTGGCGATCGAACAGTTGGTCGCCAGCCAAAAGCAAACCACACAGTCCGGTACTGAAAGAGTCTATATTCAGCACGTTCAGCACCTAGCGCTTTTCTTCTCTTTTTGAGTTTTTAAGAGCCAGTTCGCGAGAGAATCGACCATGTATGTATGTATGTATGTATGTATGTATGTATGTATGTATGTATGTATGTATGTATGTATGTATGTATGTATGTATGTATGTATGTATGTATGTATGTATGTATGTATGTATGTATGTATGTATGTATGTATGTATGTATGTATGTATGTATGTTTGTTTGTTTGTTTGTTTGTTTGTTTGTTTGTTTGTTTGTATGCATTACGAATCTGGCTGGGCTCTGTGTGAGTTCAACTGGAACCAAATGTCCTGGCTAGATGAAAAGTTTTATGAAGGTCGTGCACAACCAATGATGTCAAAGTTCACCTTGACGGTTTGTTTGTAATCTGCGCCCACGAACGACAACAACTTGAAATGGCTCAATATTTACTGATACGGGTTTCTTCTTTTTGAATTGTGTTGTGTGATAACTTCGCTAGCGAGAACGTCGGATTTAGTAAAAAGGTGCTGAAGAATTGTTCGTTGTTTCTATCAGTTTATTGTCGCAGTTAGTCAGTCTAGTTCGTATCTGAATCTTCGTGTTACGTCGTCGCAGTATTTCACAACGAGGAATAGCTAATTAGAACTGTTTAGATTTCCGTTGACCGTTCTATCCGAAATTTGTCAAGTGGTGCCCTTTACTATTCTGCTACGGACCTTTCGGTGCACAGAACACGATCGGTAACGATGGTGAGAGTTACTCGACACGCAGCTCCTCGGAAAACACTTCAACGGTGAGTAGGTGAACTGTTGGAGTGTGGTTGAACTGAAGTAACGGTACTGCCTTAACATACGCCACAGCCAGACGCACGTAAATACCTCTTACCATGTCGACAGAATCTAATCCATACACGAGACAACAGCGCAGAAATTTTCTTTATCAGCAGTTGGAAAAAGTAAAAAAAGACGTTGAATACTTAGTGGCACAAAGTCGGGATCTTTCGCTTGTATTACATAGTAACCCCGACTATTTTTGTCAAATTGAATATTATCGAAAATGCCACAAGCTCATAGAAGAGCTGAAAAAGGCTGATCATGAAGGAGCGACCCAGGCTGGGGAGCTGGAACCAATCCTTGAAAGTTTAAAGGAAGACAGAAAGTCACTGGAGGCTTTGAAAGATCAGATCGCAAATTCACTGGGTCAAACTTTAGCAGAACTGGAACAAATTGCTAAAAGGTTTTCTGTATCGGAAAAAACTGATCAAGAACCTGAGCAAGAACTCTTTTTGTCTCCTTACGGAAACGTGAATCAGCAGAACGAAAAAGCTCAGGTTGCCACTGCAAATTTAGAGGATTTGAGCGATG
>JASANB010003038.1:0-110691 GCA_030248155.1 Sabatieria punctata | reverse complement strand
TCATAGCCGGTATTATACCGATTCTTTTTTGGAATACCCAGGTGTTTGGGAATCGGTATTTTTTATCCATTTTAGGGCAATTTTAATCACAAATATCCTGTGATCACAATGTTTTCTTTGTAATCCAACATTGTAAGCGTACGCAGAAGTTCATTTTTATTTTATGACGATATCTTTCCAAAATATCGAGGTTCTAAGCATTCTAGGTCCTCTGACCTCACCTCCTGTTCCCAACCAAGTTACTTTCGTAATAGAAAGCTTTAGTATGCAAAAGTTTGGGCTTAACTTCACACTGCTCTATAATCAGTTTTAGATGTATCTACAGTCCATGTCTACGTTAATCCGGACAAGCTGGGACCAGCAGATTTTGTCCGGATTGACGACATCTCTGGATTAACGAAACAAAACTTAAAAACGTTGTTTTTTAGCTGAAAGCAGTGACCCAATGTTCTCTTTACTGTTAGAATATAAACGTAACGGTTTCATCGAATTTTGCACTACAAACAGGCTCTAAACGAAGTGTAACTCTCTATTTTCGGTGACATAAAGTCTGTGATCGAGATCTGTTTACTGCAAAGTTTGAAATCGCCGTTCCAAGCGACGGAGGCTGAACACTTCATCTGCTGTAAAGTGCTCCATGTCACTTTGGCAGAAATGACTGATTGAAGCCTGGGAACTGAAAGCCTCAGGACGGAGTGGGAGGTGCTTCGTGGATTCTGCAGCCAGCAATTCTGCTCATCCTCTTCGTCTGACAGATTAGAGGACTCCCTGCGCATGAAGAGCGACGGTAAGCGACTCAACCGATACTTGCTCGCCTCATCAGTGGCTTCCTGGTTATCAATTTCGAGCCACTGTTCAACCGATACTGAATATTGAATGGCCAAATTGATCTTTTTTTACATTTTGTTTAGCTAAAGCGAAAATCGGTCATTTCTTCCAAAGTGACATGGAGCACTTTTCGGCAGTTGAAATTTGGAGGCGCCTTGCGTCCGGATTAAAGAGTCAGGCATCAGAATTTGTCCGGATTAACGAAATCCGGATTAACGAATCATTTAACGTGTAAAAATCGAAGTTGGGACCCGGAAAACGTGTTCGGATTAACGAATCCGGATCCGATTAACGAGACATATAACATGGGGAAAAATTGGGACTTGGCCTAATCTTGTCTGGAAGGCGAATATCCGGATTAACGAGGTCCGGATTAACGAGACATGATTGTATCTACATTTGTCTACAGGACTTTCTTGTTGTCACTGCTCCTTAGGTCTTTTTATTGTTACACTCTGTCTAATGTACAAATATGTGTGGAATATTCGTTATGTTCCCAATGATGTTCTGGGTTTTATCAACTGTTCACAGACGAAGACGGGCAAGAGCGGGAAACAGCAAAATGATCGTTTCACTGACGTACCAGAGGGAGCGCTGTTGCAGATCACGCGTCCAACTCAGCGGCCGAATCTGGAATGTGTGCTCAGACGCTGAGATTCAGCTTCCGCACAGCAATTTCAGGGCCCTCATTCGCAGCTCCCATTTTTACGAAAAGCTATTGCAAAATAACGCTGAACAGCATTTGTTTTATGTTGTGCAGCCGTAGATTAGTTATAGTTGTATTTGTGTGTTTGAATGACTGTGTGTCTATGCGTCCATGTGTCTGTGCTGTCGTCCATGTCTGTGGCCTCTTTGTTTTTGCGTATTGTACTAACATAGGTGTGCGTGCACTGAAGGACCTTGCAGATAAATTAGTGGCCGTTTAGCAGTGGCTCATCCCCACCCCTATCTGTTTGGTCTCAGTCTTGGGCATTTCTGTTCTGTTTATTCTTGAATAAAATTACTTACTTTACTTTAAATGAGACTGCACACTGCACACTGGTTACTCTCTGCTGCCGAGTTGTTCACTCGCAAACTGTACTGGTTATCATCGTGCGTGGTGCGTAGGCGGAGCTCACTGCTGAGACAAGAAAAATTGCATTTCACAAAAGCACTTTCACTTGAACGCTCAAATGCACTGAGACAGCAACTCGACAACTCTGACTAGAACATGACAAAAGTTCCCCAGACCACCTATTACATCAAACACATACTACATACATTCAGTTTCATAAGATAAATCTTGTATTATTACCAAAAAGTATTTATAAAAAAAAGCTCATTCAGTCAAGTAATACAAGAAAGCAATATACATTGTAAGAAGTGGTTTCGAAAGCTACAAGTATAAACATGGTCGCCAATCCCAATGAGTCAATCTAATTGTACATAAGTAACGCAACAGATACAAAAAACACACAAAAAGGCAAAGGCAACAGTATTTACAGTTGGAAGTGCAGCATAGTCTGATGCAAAGTATTTAAGTAGAAAAGAATAGATCTAAGTTTCAAACATAAGACCTCAGTACAGAAGTAGGCCAAAAGCTAGTTTCGGTAAATCCTAATTAGGTTTCGGAAAAAAACAATATTTGTTGGTACGCCTAGTATGAATGAATGAATGAATGAATGAATATATTTTCGCTCAAACGAACAAAACACAAAATTGGGCGCGACAGACAGACGACCATGTATTGGTCTTTGCTGCCGACATATAGTTCTTTCAATTTCGTTCAAAATGATGTTGTGGCGTGTACATAAGTTTGGCATAAGTATACAGCAGCAAGGACCGAGTTGCCGCCAAAACTAAATGAATCACTGATGAAACAGCTGCCCGAACAGACGCTCCATGTGCAGAGTGTGAGCAGAGCTGCGCACTTGATCGGGATGGTACTGTTTGAGGGCGGGCAAATAGAGTGCAGTTTCCAGTGTGTGTGTTGTAGTTGGCGCTTAAGCAATCCAGCTTCTTGGCGTATTCAATGGCACACTGGCCCTGGTGTTTCACTTGTATGGAGACAATTGACTCTGTAGCCAATTCTTCATTTTTATAGGCAGTGAAACGTGCCAGTTTTGTGCTCCTAAAACAAATAGACAGACTGCCATCTTGTCCCGTTTTTTGCAGTTCAATGATAGGTCATCGTAACAAATTATCTTTTTTTAAAAAAGCCTAGATAAATGCCAAAAGGGTCCATTTTTGCCATTTTTGGTACATTTCGGAAAATATCTCGCTAACCAGGCATGATACAAAAAATTTGAGCCACTGATTTAAAGTATTTTGAAATAGCTATCGATTGGTGTCGACATGCGAACGCTGTCGGTTTAGAACTGCGGAAACGACACGCGTTGGAATTTGGGTCGTTAGACGTCCAAAAATTGGCCAGCTTTCGAATCAACTTTGAACGGGTGTAGCTCCTGTTCTAGAGGTGTTTTTCTTCATGTGATCGTTATCGCTCGCTCGGAGCCCTCCGAAGTTTATGATCATAAAATTTTAGCCCCGAGCGGTGAGATGAAGCCCCTTTCGGTCTCGCTGACTTTCTCACGAAATGTATGATGTTCTAAGCAGTAAATAAACAACGAAACCTATTTCACGTGGCAGGTTGGAGCAGGAAATAGACATACATCGTTTGTGTACTATAAGAGGAGATCAGATTCCACTGATGCCGTTAGTGCCGTGTTGAGTGTCGCATGCTCACTTTCCGTCCCATTACATTGGCGGTAGCCGGTCTCCAGGCATTGGCAGGGTCCACACTGGCATGATAGTTACTGTAGGTAGCAGGGGTGATTGGATCTATGGATGTGACCCTAATACTGTCTCCAATAGATTCAACTACACATTTCCGTTGTCCTAGCTCTGATCGTCTAATCATAATAGAGTACTGTTTGATTGAAATGCCTTCAATCAAACTATACGCAAATTTCTTGAATGCTTCATTCTCTTCAGCTGACCTACAAGTTACGCATATTAATCAATTCATTGTCAAGGTGCCGGAAAATTGGTAGAAATACTACTGTAAAACAGGTAGTACTGTTTAAAATGCTGTAGTATACTACTCTAACATTCAAACTGAACCGTTTTTCCTTGTTTTTAGTTGTTTCGGTTTTTCAGATGCTGTTTTCAGAGAGACAAATGGAAAAATTTCGCTTCTTATGGAGAATTTAACAAAATATCGTTAGCTTTATTATAAACTGCACTAAAGTTTCGTTTTGTTTTATAGTGTGGAGTGTGCTCGCTGCACTTGCCGCGCTCGGTTGTGTGCCCGGTCAGCGCTGCCTGACTTGTACATCATAGGGCTCAGGGAACGCCAAACGCCATTGTGCGTTCGCTCTTCCAGTAAAATCAAGATGGCAAAACCAACGAGATCAGCAAGTACAGTCACAAGAAAAGACAGTTTGTCGGGAATGCCTGTCGGCCTTCAGCATACTGAAATCCGCGAAGTGTATTTACTGTCACAAAGACTTCGCTTTGCCAAAGCAATTTGGCAACCACCATACAAGTGAAACCGATGTCCGGAGCCTAGCGCTGTAGACCGGCTGGACAGGTCCTGGAGGAATAAGGGCTATGTTCATCGCACCGATTTGTCTTGAATGTCACACCAAAGTTGACAAATACGGTGAAACAGACCAACGGGAAACCGAGAATATGGCCAGAGTCTCCCAGAGAATTGACACCCCTGCAGAGTCAACTTGAATAAGTTAGTACTGACCTTCGATCAATAAATGACCGCATCTCCAGCGCAAATACAAAGACATACGCTGCCGTTCTACAGACAGCGAAGAATGGCTTGCCCGTACCTGACCCGGCAGCTTACCATGACCGTGCTCTGCACTTGTTCGCGTCTGTGATTGGGAGCGCGAGGAACGCGAGAGGAAAAGACGCCAGAACAACATCATCATAAACGGACTGATCTCGGACACTACTGACACAAAGACCGTCCCTGACCTGGTGAAAGACCTGCTGTATGATTTTTCTGTAGACGCTAAAAGCATTGCCAACACCTAACTGTGGGAAAACGAGTGATCGTTCAATTCAAAGACATTGCAGCTAAGATGGCGGTTCTCACCAAGAAGCGGTCGGTATTGACTAAAAAACCTCAGTATTCAGACGTTTATCTGGGACACGATCTGACACCTTGGCAGGCTAAAAAAGCATTTGACCTGCGAAACGAACTCCGTCAAAGACAGACAGACGGCGAAGAAAACTTGTTCATAGACTGCGGCACGCTCAAAATTAGAAATTTCGTAAAACATAAACTGTGACAGCTGTATGTATTTATTCTGCATTTCTGCTAACATTGATACGGACGCGCGTTATGTCAAATTGGCGATGTGTGTTCCGTGCTCTCTGAGAGAAAGTAAAACTTACTTATAGAGCAGTAATTATAACAGAAGTTTGCTGAAATGACGACTATATAGATTTTGGAGGCAAAACAGCTAGGTTTTGCAATGGAAATGCGTGAAAACTTCCCCTATTACAATAAATTCTATGCATTTTAGCTAATTTATACAAATATTGTCCCTCTTTTCTAACTCGGCTCAGCTCAGGAGGAGCCCTGATCATAATATGATCACATATTATATAGAATGGTTGCAATCAGGTGTAGCTGGGGGAATCAGGAACCGATCCCAAATGGACGTTAATGTGTTTAATAATCATAATTAATTATAAATTAACGATTTCTATCGATAAATATAGATAATCGAGTATTTTTTGGAAAAATTCAAAAATTTAAAAATCGTCCATTTCTGACTTCCCTGATTTCCCATCCCCCTAGCTACACCTAGCCCTGTAACTCTTATACATTCGAGTTGGCAGAAACGGAACAAGATTACCTAATCTCAGGCAGGTCGGCAGCATGATTCTCTTTGCAACTCGAGGGCAGAGTTAATCCAGGTGTTGGAGTCCAATTCCTTCTTCTAGTAGCGAGTGCCCACCTGCGTCCAGTTGCCTGTTATGAGGTTGGCAAAAAGGAGGCCAATTGACAGATCTGCAATTGAGATTAGACCCACACACTATTGATTGTCAAATCAATAAATAGTAACTTGTAAACGGAAACAAAGAAGAAGTGCTGAAAGAAGTTTATGGTAAACACAACACACGCAACACAATCACAATCACTCAGAGCAACTACACAGTAAGAACAAACTCAAACACTCACACAAAACAATCAAACTGTTCATCACTCCCCCTCACGGATATCGACTGGGCCTCATCTGTGCCTGACAGCCGTGCAAATCGAAAGAACTGAACCTATCTGCTCCCCCTCTGCTGACTCGGTATCTCCAGCAACCTGCTTTGTGTTGTGCTTTTATGCAAGGTTGAGTGGTGTGTGTGTTTGTGCGTGTGTTGACTAGTGGATAGACTTCTTTCAGTACCTACCTTGACCTTCAGCTCCAGTGCATGTGCACAAAAATCGATCGTACGTCAACCAGGGATCACCAACTGAACCGCAAGTTGAGTTTCGAACTTCCACCCGCAGCACTTGTTGTCTGCTGAAACACTATTGAATAGGGAGAAAAGAATCTGAGAGCTATACCATTAAATGACGGCTGAGCTCCAGTCCTGGGTGTGTCGTCCCAATCACAGTTGTCCTTGCGAGACATACGAAAGATTCCTTTATGACCAAGTCGTTGAACGAGCTGAGAATGTTACGTTCACAAACCAGACCCCATTTCTGACACTGGCGTGCACAGGAATTAGCAGCATCACTTACCAATATTGTCAAATCAGTTAACTCTGAAATTCAGTTCATAATTGATCTGAAAACTTGATTTGCATGAGCTTATGTTTACCGCAGTTGCAGTTGGCCAATAGAGCAAAAAGCAGCAGCACACTAATCTTGTTCATTACTATGTGATGATTGAATCTGGTCCGGACTGTCATACCTCATTAATATAGCCATATCCGGAGAACAAAATGCGTCAAACAAATTAAGTGATAAATCTAACAACAAATCATTATACAGGGCAGGAGTGTCTCAAAAAAATGACCACATTTTCTTTTTACTGCCATAGTCGTAAATTTTGACCAAATAGGCTAAACTTTGGACTTAGGTGCCAAAAGTCGGGCAATTTTAAGTGTTAAAGTTTAAAATACACTAGGCTTGAATCAATCTCAGAAATTTCGAAAAAGGTGAAATTTGTTAATTTCAATAGTGAAAGCCGAGTCACCGAAAAATGGAAGCATTTTTTTATCCAGTTTCTTCCTAATCATTGCCGGAACAGGATGAAACTTTGAGCAGGAACGCATAAAAACAAGGAAATTCATTTTTAAAAATGCACGCATGAACTCCAACGTTACCGCTAGAGCTAAGACGATAATGTAACGGAATGTTTTTCGGCGGACGGATTTTCGAAAAGAAATTACCAAAACTCCTCCACTTTTTTTAAAATTTCTCGAGAATCTGATAAGCGTGGCTCAGTACCAACCTGGAATACAGGGAATCGGCTCTTGTTAGTGGATCAGTGCATCCCAAATTTCCAGCCTAATTGGTTGAAATTTGCGGAAATGTGAAAGAAAAGAAATGTGATCTATTTTTTTTTGCGATTGCCTTTTACTATTGATTTAATAAAATTTCACTTTTTTTTGAAATTTATGAAAATTGAGTCTAGCTTCCAGTGTTCTAAACTTAAATATATAAAATTGCCCGAGTTTGGGCACCTATGGTCCAAATTTCAGCCTATTTGGTCAAAATTTGCGGAAATGGCAGGGAAAAGAAATGTGACCGCATTTTTTTTTGACACCATGTATATTAAAAAAGACATATTGATAAACGAGATAATCGGTACATAGATTTGCGATGATAACAGCCAGTCAGATCCAGATGAGATGATGTACTCGGAGGAAACCACAACAATGGCTATGTACGTTACACTGAGCTGTGACTCGTATTCAGCTAAAATTACATGGCACTTTCTATTTTAATCTGTAGCTCGAGGTGTTTTTTTCGGCTAGAAAGTCCCCTGACGTTATACTTGTATGTTCGGGTTTGATCCATGCATACATCAGGCGCTAGGCCTGTAGTCCATAATGGTGGGCAAACATCGCTCTATGTAATGTATAGTGGCATATAAATGGTAACATTCCTTACAAAACAGGTGGCAATTGCATGAGACTCTCCAATTCGTAAGGTAGTCGCCAAGTGATAATGATGCTTGTGCATAGGAGGATATGATAGTGCTAGAGATGTGCACGGGCACCTGTTTCTGGTCGATCCCATCCACAATTCTCACGGCCTTGTCTAGCCCATGCATATCTCTAGTTGGCGCATGCGTTTATAAAACAAAACAAACACCCCATCCGCCGAATGGGCAGAAGGTGGGAATTTGGACTAGATGGGGTATTGGGTCAAAATTCCGGGGTACAGTACCGGAGAGTGTGAATATCAGTACACAGATCAATTATCATAAAACATATATGTTTCCCACAGTAGTTCAGTTCAGTTAGAGTTTTCAGTTCATTTATCGTAAATCCAAGTGTCCAAATGAAGAGTTCAGTTCAGTTAGAGTTTTGAGTTCAGTTTACTGTTGTTGGCATATATACGTATTATTCAATATTATTACGCAAATTATGCATTTAGAAATTTGGAGAGCATAACGCATACGCATTATGCATTTGTAATCTGAATGCATTACACTATGCTCATGCATTCGAAAATTCCGATATTAAACAACTGTAGTTCATTTATGGGCTCTCAGACAAAGCCAAAAATATCTGGTTTTGTTATTCAAGCAATTTTCGTGTCGGAAAATGCATTAAAGTGAACCCAAAAGTTGCGTCCTACAAAGATCGGAGGAGCGAAAAAGAGATTCGGATGGGTGTTTGAGCAAACCTCAAAGCTGGTGTTATGTGAGTCGGTGGCAACAAGGAATGTAAAGGCGGATTTATACTTTAGCCACACAGTGGCACTGATATTTACTAAACCGCTACCATCAGCGCAATTTAGACTTTGAGAGGCTGGGAAGTGCCACCAAGTTGGTATAACCGGTTGGCACCTTTGCCAGCCCGCAAAGTCTAAATGGAGTGGTTGGCAGCGCTGTACAATGTGTCAGTGCCACCCAGCGGCGAAGTATAAGTGGCCTTAGGACAATACACGCGGCGTTTCATGTACGGTTTCGATGGGTTTTATCGTTTAGCTTAGCAACCGTTTATCAATTTTTAATAATCAAATGTAATTGCGAACCCTCTCTGTCTATATAATTGAATTATTAGCCATTCAAGTAATTATAACGGACAAGAGCAATACACCTCTGTTTAGACCTATAGCCCTAGCTGACTTGCCTAGTACATGTAATGTAAGGCAAACTTGGGTAGCAATTACGGTTGGATGATATCGGGTTTTCGCGATGCATATGCATATGATATTGCATATGAATATATGCATGCAATCTCTAATGACCAAATAAATTCCAGAAAATGCTTACTACTAATTCACAAATTCAAAAGGTATTTTGTAGTCAATTTCTAGTCATTAAATCTGAATATGTAGTCGTAGTCAATTTGTAGTCTTGATGACGTCATAAGACGTCAAAAATAGTAGTTAGTGGTAAATGGTACCGGCACCTTATATGGAAGTACCTGATTGTAGTACCTATCCATGCCGACTGCCCACCTGATTATAGGTTCGAGTATCTGTTTAGTCAAATGTGTCTGTGCAGGCAGAGTTACCTGGTCTGGTTCAATTCACTCTAAGTGAATTAAATAATTGTTTACAATAAAATATTAATGTTTCTGTAATCCAAACCAAAATCACGCAAATCACGCTACGCTGCCTGAGGCACGCGAGATCAAGTCTGATTTTCTGGCTAATAAGCAGAAAACATGACTTTTACCCGCCTGTCTCGGGTAATCGTGCTTTCTCTACTTCTAACAACATCTTTACATCCATCCCGGTGCAGAGGGCAGATCGGCAAAAAAGGAGTATTCTTTCCGATGCCACGGATGTCTGCCGTAGAGAAGTTGTTGAAGGAGCGTCTCCGTCAGTTACTGGTGAATGAGGCGAAGAAAAAACTGACAAAACTGATGAAAATCTCTGAATTTAAACGTGTGCACTTTGGTCTGCTCTTCTGATGATCTATATGTCTTTGTAAGCATTTGTCTTTGTATGGCAAATTTACGGCCTTGGTGAAAAAGCAAAATTTGCCGCAGCATTTGTTATTTATTTAGTTAGGCTACGTAATATGTCGAATATGGCGACTCGTGGCCTCCTGTCGCTCTGACGGCTTTGTGTTACTCGGGCGATAAACTTTGTAACTTGTAACTTTGTACTGTACGGTCGCGACTCGCGATGCGACAAATGAAGTGCGATTTTTTAATTATTTTTCTTTCAAATACATAAACCGATTGACAGAGTGAATGTCAGCACTTGCTACGAACGAGTGCATTTTACGCATTTTTGTGCCATATTCTCCGGGGTTAAGAGTACATAGCTTTTCGCAAATCATGAAACTTTCTACTGTTGTCTCAGGTGCATATTGTATATCTTCGCCGCACGAACGACTCGAACAGTGGTTGAGCAAAAAATGGGCGGAGATCAAAAAATTGTAATGGATCTGTCAGCCCCCCGGATTGTAGTGTAAAGCGCTGTTTATACTCCTACTGAAGACACACTACTGCAGTAGTTTTTCGCCAGTCTCTGCCTCTTTTTTACAGTCTGGCGAATATACGCCAACCTTAACCTGAATGACATACACTACTGCAGTAGTCCGACCGAGCAGAATAGAAAACCAGCCGCGCCGGTTCCCGATGTATCATCCGTCTGTGCCTCGCTCTCTTTAGTTGTTCTCCTTGTCGCTTGTCTCTGTGTAGTAGCCGACGCAACAACAACGGGTTTTATCCTAAGGCACAGATGGAATAACACTGCCGGCTTGACAGTAAATGACCGGCCAACAACACACCGAGCACAAGAGAGCAAACCAGAGTCAACCGCAAGGCAGGCGCACGCGGAGAGAGAGTGATTAGTTTTGAACGCTGCCTTGGCCTTGCGTTTGGCCCTACGTTAAACCAGAGCTGTTGGGTCGGTTTTTTCCTCGGCTTTTTTCGTTTTTTTCCGGAAAAAAACCGGTTTTTTCCTGGGGGCTCGGAAAAAACTAAAATGCGGAAAAAAACTCAAGTAAGTTTTTAAAGAAATAGACACAATAACTGGTTAAATTCGCTTCCAACGCTTTGAAATTACGTTAATAGAAGCCTTACTAGCATTTCCATGGCATAACTTAGCTGTTTTTCGCAAAAAATACCAGAACCATTTTCAGGCAACTTTTATTATTGTATTTTTGATGTTTTAAAATCAAATTACTACACTATTTCGGTGAATTCTGCAATAAAAAGAGATTTAAAAAAAATTTTTCTGTCATCTCGGAAAATAACTTTTGGAAAAAAACGAAAAAAAACCAGGAAAAAAAACCGGGAAAAAACCGGCTTGAGTTTTTTTCCGGAAAACAAACAGCCCTGCGTTACACAAACTTACAGTATAGGGCCGGCCGACACCCCATGTCGCGCCAACCGATCAATAACCCAGACAGGACCGGCCGATCTAACAAACAAGGCAGGGCATGTACGTACAGACCAGGGCTGTTTGTTTTCCGGAAAAAACTCAAGCCGGTTCCAAAAGTTATTTTCCGAGATGACAGAAAAAAATTTTTAACAATCGCTTTTTATTGCAGAATTCAACGAAATAGCGTGAGTCTTAATAAAAAATGCACGAATTTCATGTTTTAGAGTAGTAATTTGATTTTAAAACACCAAAAATACAATAATAAAAGTTGCCTGAAAATGGTACCAGTATTTTTTGCGAAAAACAGCTAAGATATGCCATGGAAATGCTTGTAAGGCTTCTATTAAGACGCAATTTCTGAGAGGACTTAACCTTTGATAAGGGAGCCTCCCCAAATCGGGTCAGGGTCACATCACCGATTTGCGTCATTTTTATATATGTGAGAGTATATGACGAAAAAATAAGAACCCCAAAGTATGAGCTCCGGTGGGCCCCCCAGAGCGCCAGGCGCCCCCTCCAAAGTAGGGGTGGTCGGGCTGAAAAAAAGAAAAAAGTACCCTACCTTCAAAACATGATTTTACGCTCGTGCTTGTTCGTAGGATGAAAGTTGGCACACAAACAGATGCGGTCAGACTCGGAGATTTCGAAAATAGTACCTAAAGTGCGGTTGGATGCTCCGTACCGGAGTTATAGGCTAAAAACGCGGTTTTACACCAATTTTGTGCCGCACCGACAAACACGTTTGACCAAATTTTCATACATTAGGATCCTAGGCCAGGTCCAGTTTTTATATATAATTTTGCATAGTAAATTTCCTACATGCATGCAAAATATAGCCGAAATCGACTCATACCGTTAGGTCGAAATTCGCCCTCAAAGTCAAAATCGAAAATTTTTTTGTGCTGAATTGGAACAAAAATTGTTGAACAAGGCAAACTTTAGGCATAGATTGCAAATATCGCACTAGTTTTTTTCGAAACTTTTCTTTGGAAGCATAATTTACATCGAGTACTACTTGACTCGTTGGATTGGGGGTCCCGAAACTGTCTTGGGGGTAGGGGTTGGCCTTTTTAGGTAGGGGGTTGTTGTTGTTCTTGTTGTTGCTGTTGTGGTGGTGGTGGTGTGGTTTAGGTGGTGGTTTAGGTGGTGGTGGTTTAGGTGGTGGTGGTGGTTTAGGTGGTGGTTTAGGTGGTGGCGGTGGTGGTTTAGGTGGTGGTGGTGGTGGTCTAGGTGGTGGTGGTGGTTTAGGTGGTGGTGGTGGTGGTGGTGGTGGTGGTGGTGGTGAAAAATGGGTATTTTTGGGAATACCTACCCAATAAATACCTACCGATTCCAGGTATTTTTATAAATACCCATACCGGGTATACCGATTATTCTGGGAATACCCAGGTATTTGGGAATCAGTATTCCCTATGATCAATTTGTTTTCTTTCTAATTTTGCATTTTAGGGGAATGTAGAAACATATTCTATTACGATATCCCTCCAAAATATCGAATTTGAAGGATTTTTAGGTCTCTGACCCTACTTCCTGTCCCAAACTTGTTTTGTCATTAGAAAGCGTTGGTTTAGTTTTGGCTTAACTTCGCACTGCTCCTTAATGATCAAGTCTCTATGTACTTGATGTACAGTACATTCAAAATCAACAAAATAGCCCCGCGTTTTGTCACTCTTCGTTAGATCTCCATGCTGTACACTTTAAACTAAAGCTTTGAAGGCTTTAAACCTACAGTACAATGGAAGCATTTCTCTTAGTCAAAATTAATAAAAAAAACAATTTTCACTTCATTAAAACTAAAAAAATTTCAAAAATTCTTAAAAACTGTGAGATCCATTGCTTTTGATGGGTTTCATTCCTCTGACATTGGAAATGACTAAATCCATAAAGCGCCTTAAATGGAAAATTCAGTGTTTTTTGACGTTGTAAAACATTTTCAGCAAATACCGAATAAATACCAAACCGGATTTTTGCGAATACTTACCATACCGAACCGTTCCCTGGGTGTGCCAGAAAATACTACCCATACCGAACCGATTCCTGAAAATCCCATACCCAAACAACAGTAGGTGGTGGTGGTGGTGGTGGTGTGGTTTAGGTGGTGGTTTAGGTGGTGGTTTAGGTGGTGGTGGTGGTTTAGGTGGTGGTTTAGGTGGTGGTGGTGGTTTAGGTGGTAGTGGTGGTGGTTTAGGTGGTGGTGGTTTAGGTGGTGGTGGAGGTTTAGGTGGTGGTGGTGGTGGTTTAGGTGGTGGTGGTGGTTTAGGTGGTAGTGGTGGTGGTCCACAAGTAATCCATTAATTGGGTGTTTCACAGGCAAGTTGGACAGTTAATATTGGCCAAATTAGGCTTCCAAAGAAACGTTCCAGCAAAAAACTAGCGCGAATTTGCAATCTACGCCTAAAGTTTGCCTTGTTCAGCAATTTTTGTTCCAATTCAGCACAAAAAATTTTCGATTTTACTTTGAGGGCGAATTTCGACCTAACGGTATGAGTCGATTTCGGCTAATTTTGCATGCATGTAGGGAAATTTACTAGGCAAAATTAAATAAAAACTGGACCTGGCCTAGGATCCTAATGTATGAAAATTTGGTCAAGCGTGTTTGTCGGTGTGGCACAAAATTGGTGTAAAACCGCACGTTTTTTAGCCTATAACTCCGGTACGGAAGCATCAACCGCACTTTAGGTACCATTTTCAGAAATCTCCGAGTCTGGCCGCATCTGTTTGTGTGCAAACTTTCATCCTACGAGCAAGCACGGTATGGGTCATGTTTTGAAGTTAGGGTACTTTTTTCTTTTTTTCAGCCCGACCACCCCTACTTTGGAGGGGGCGCCTGGCGCTCTGGGGGGTCCACCGGAGCTCATACTTTGGGGTTCTTAGTTTTTCGTCATATACTCTCACAAATAAAAATGACGCAAATCGGTGATGTGACCCTGACCCGATTTGGGAGGCTCCCTTATCAAAGGTTAAAGTCCTCTCGAAATTGCGTCTTAATAGAAGCCTTACAAGCATTTCCATGGCATGTAGCTGTTTTTCGCAAAAAATACTGGTACCATTTTCAGGCTTAACTTTTATTATTGTATTTTTGGTGTTTTAAAATCAAATTACTACTCTAAAACATGAAATTCGTGCATTTTTTATTAAGACTCACGCTATTTCGTTGAATTTCTGCAATAAAAAGCGATTGTTAAAAATTTTCTGTCATCTCGGAAAATAACTTTTGGAACCGGCGAGTTTTTCCGGAAAACAAACAGCCCTGGTCTGTACGTACATGCCCTGCCTTGTTTGTTAGATCGGCCGGTCCTGTCTGGGTTATTGATCGGTTGGCGCGACATAGGGTGTCGGCCGGCCCTATACTGTAAGTTTGTGTAACGCGGGGCTGTTTGTTTTCCGGAAAAAAACTCCAAGCCGGTTTTTTCCCGGTTTTTTCCTGGTTTTTTTTCGTTTTTTTTCCAAAAGTTATTTTCCGAGATGACAGAAAAATTTTTTTTAAATCTCTTTTTATTGCAAATTCACAAAGAAATAGTGTAGTAATTTGGATTTTAAAACATCATCAATAATAAAAAGGGTGCCTGAAAATGGTTCTGGTATTTTTTGCGAAAAACAACTAGGATTATGCCATGGAAATGCTAGTAAGGCTTCTATTAACGTAATTTCAAAGCGTTGGAAGCGAATTTAACCAGTTATTGTGTCTATTTCTTTAAAAACTTACTTGAGTTTTTTCCGCATTTTAGTTTTTTTCCGAGCCCCAGGAAAAAACCGGTTTTCGGAAAAAACGAAAAAAGCCGAGGAAAAAACCGACCCAGCAGCTCTGGTTTAACGTAGGGCCAAACGCAAGGCAAGGCAGCGTTCAAAAACCAATCACTCTCTCCGCGTGCGCCTGCCTTGCGGTTGACTCTGGTTGCTCTCTTGTGCTCGGTGTGTTGTTGGCCGGTCATTCTGTCAAGCCGGCAGTGTTATTCCATGTGCCTTAGGATAAAACCCGTTGTTGTTGCGTCGGCTACTACACAGAGACAAGCGACAAGGAGAACAACTAAAGAGAGCGAGGCACAGACGGATGATACATCGGGAACCGGCGCGGCTGGTTTTCTATTCTGCTCGGTCGGACTACTGCAGTAGTGTATGTCATTCAGGTTAAGGTTGGCGTATATTCGCCAGACTGTAAAAAAGGCAGAGACTGGCGAAAAACTACTGCAGTAGTGTCTTCAGTAGGAGTATAAACAGCGCTTTACTACAATCCGGGGGGCTGACAGATCCATTACAATTTTTTGATCTCCGCCCATTTTTTGCTCAACCACTGTTCGAGTCGTTCGTGCAGCGAGTGTGTATACACCTGAGACAACAGTAGAAAGTTTCATGATTTGCGAAAAGCTATGTACTCTTAACCCCGGAGAATATGGCACAAAAATGCGTAAAATGCACTCGTTCGTAGCAAGTGCTGACATTCACTCTGTCAATCGGTTTATGTATTTGAAAGAAAAATAATTAAAAAAAAATCGCGACTCATTTGTCGCATCGCAGTCGCGACCGTACAGTACAAAGTTACTAGGTACAAAGTTTATCGCCGAGTAACACAAAGCCGTCAGAGCGACAGGTGCGCCACGAGTCGCCATATTCGACATATTACGTAGCCTAACTAAATAAATAACAAATGCTGCGGCAAATTTTGCTTTTTCACCAAGGCCGTAAATTTGCCATACAAAGACAAATGCTTACAAAGACATATAGATCATCAGAAGAGCAGACCAAAGTGCACACGTTTAAATTCAGAGATTTTCATCAGTTTTGTCAGTTTTTTCTTCGCCTCATTCACCAGTAACTGACGGAGACGCTCCTTCAACAACTTCTCTACGGCAGACATCCGTGGCATCGGAAAGAATACTCCTTTTTTGCCGATCTGCCCTCTGCACCGGGATGGATGTAAAGATGTTGTTAGAAGTAGAGAAAGCACGATTACCCGAGACAGGCGGGTAAAAGTCATGTTTTCTGCTTATTAGCCAGAAAATCAGACTTGATCTCGCGTGCCTCAGGCAGCGTAGCGTGATTTGCGTGATTTTGGTTTGGATTACAGAAACATTAATATTTTATTGTAAACAATTATTTAATTCACTTAGAGTGAATTGAACCAGACCAGGTAACTCTGCCTGCACAGACACATTTGACTAAACAGATACTCGAACCTATAATCAGGTGGGCAGTCGGCATGGATAGGTACTACAATCAGGTACTTCCATATAAGGTGCCGGTACCATTTACCACTAACTACTATTTTTGACGTCTTATGACGTCATCAAGACTACAAATTGACTACGACTACATATTCAGATTTAATGACTAGAAATTGACTACAAAATACCTTTTGAATTTGTGAATTAGTAGTAAGCATTTTCTGGAATTTATTTGGTCATTAGAGATTGCATGCATATATTCATATGCAATATCATATGCATATGCATCGCGAAAACCCGATATCATCCAACCGTAATTGCTACCCAAGTTTGCCTTACATTACATGTACTAGGCAAGTCAGCTAGGGCTATAGGTCTAAACAGAGGTGTATTGCTCTTGTCCGTTATAATTACTTGAATGGCTAATAATTCAATTATATAGACAGAGAGGGTTCGCAATTACATTTGATTATTAAAAATTGATAAACGGTTGCTAAGCTAAACGATAAAACCCATCGAAACCGTACATGAAACGCCGCGTGTATTGTCCTAAGGCCACTTATACTTCGCCGCTGGGTGGCACTGACACATTGTACAGCGCTGCCAACCACTCCATTTAGACTTTGCGGGCTGGCAAAGTGCCAACCGGTTATACCAACTTGGTGGCACTTCCCCAGCCTCTCAAAGTCTAAATTGCGCTGATGGTAGCGGTTTAGTAAATATCAGTGCCACTGTGTGGCTAAAGTATAAATCCGCCTTTACATTCCTTGTTGCCACCGACTCACATAACACCAGGCTTTGAGGTTTGCTCAAACACCTATCCGAATCTCTTTTCGCTCCTCCGATCTTTGTAGGACGCAACTTTTGGGCCACTTTAATGCATTTTCCGACACGAAAATTGCTTGAATAACAAACCAGATATTTTTGGCTTTGTCTGAGAGCCCATAAATGAACTACAGTTGTTTAATATCGGAATTTTCGAATGCATGAGCATAGCGTAATGCATTCAGATTACAAATGCATAATGCGTATGCGTTATGCCTTCAAATTTCAAATGCATAATTTGCGTAATAATATTGAATAATACGTATATATGCCAACAACAGTAAACTGAACTCAAAACTCTAACTGAACTGAACTCTATTTGGACACGGGATTTACGATAAATGAACTGAAAACTCTAACTGAACTGAACTACTGTGGGAAACATATATGTTTTATGATACTGATTCCAGGTACTGATTCAGCACTCTCCGGTACTGTACCCCGGAATTTTGACCCAATACCCCATCTAGTCCAAATTCCCACCTTCTGCCCATTCGGCGGATGGCGTGTTTGTTTTGTTTTATAAGCATGCGCCAACTAGAGATATGCATGGGCCAGACATGGCCGTGAGAATTTTGGATGGGATCGACCAGAAACAGGTGCCCGTGCACATCTCTAGCACTATCATATCATCCTATGCACAAGCATCATATCATCACTTGGCGACTACCTACAAATTGGAGAGTCTCATGCAATTGCAACCTGTTTGGTAAGGAATGTTACCATTTATATGCTTTTATACATTACATAGAGCGATGTTTGCCCACCAATTATGGACTACAGGCCTAGGCCTTGAAGTATGCATGGATCAAACCCGAACATACAAGTATAACGTCAGGGGACTTTCAAAAAACGAAAAAAACACCTCGCGTTTCTGATTGAAATGAAAGTGCCTTGTAATTTTAGCTGAATACAGTCACAGCTCATTAATATACATAGCCATTGTTATGGTTTCCTCAAGTACATCATCTCATCTGGATCTGACTGGCTGTTATCATCGCAAATCTATGTACCGATTATCTCGTTTATCAATGTAAACTTTAATATACAGGGTGTCTCAAAAAAATGATCACATTTCTTTTTGCTGCCATTTCCGCAAATTTTGACCAAATAGGCTGAAATTTGGACCATAGGTGCCCAAACTCGGGCAATTTTATATGTTAAAGTTTGGTGCACTAGGCTTGACTCAATCCCGAGAAATTTCAAAAAAAGTGAAATTTGTTAAATCAATAGTGAAAGCCGGTCACCGAAAAAAATGATCACATTTCTTTTCACTGCCATTTCCGCAAATTTCGACCAAATAGGCTGAAATTTGGACCATAGGTGCCCTAACTTGGGCAATTTTATGTGTTAAAGTTTGGTGCACCAGGCTTGACCAATTCTCGAGAAATTTTAAAAAAAGTGAAGTTTGGTAATTTCAATACCAAAAGCCGGTCACCGAAAAAACGTTACATTACATTATCGCCTAAACTCTAACGATAGCGTTGGAGTTCATGCGTGAACTTTTTACACACGAATTACCCTGAACTTCTGCGTTTACACTCCAAATTTCATCCAATTCCGACAAAGATTAGGAAAGATACAGGAAAAGGAAATGCTTCCATTTTTCGGTGACCGGCTTTCACTATTGAAATTAACAAATTTCACTTTTTTCGAAATTTCTCGGGATTGAGTCAAGCCTAGTGCACCAAACTTTAACACATAAAATTGCCCGACTTTTGGCACCTATGGTCCAAAGTTTAGCCTATTTGGTCAAAATTTACGAATATGGCAGTAAAAAGAAATGTGATCATTTTTTTGAGACACCCTGCCCTGTATAATGATTTGTTGTTAATTTATCTGTAATTTGTTTGACGCATTTTGTCCTCCTGATATGGCTATATTAATGAGGTATGACTGTGCGTTCGGACCAGATTCAATCATCACATAGCAATGAACAAGATTAGTGTACTGCTGCTTTTTGCTCTATTGGCCAACTGCAACTGTGGTAAACATAAGCTCATGCAAATCAAGTTTTCTAGATCAATTATGAACTGAATTTCAGAGTTAACTGATTTGACAATATTGGTAAGTATTGCTGCGAATTCCTGTGCACGCCAGTGTCAGAAATGGGGTCTGGTTTGTGAACGTAACATTCTCAGCTCGTTCAACGACTTGGTCATAAAGGAATTCTTTCGTATGTCTCGCAAGGACAACTGTGATTGGGACGACACACCCAGGACTGGAGCTCAGCCGTCATTTAATGGTATAGCTCTCAGATTCTTTTCTCCCTATTCAATAGTGTTTCAGCAGACAACAAGTGCTATGGGTGGAAGTCTGGAAACTCAACTTGCGGTTCAGTTGGTGATCCCTGGTTGACGTACGATCGATTTTTGTGCACATGCACTGGAGCTGAAGGTCAAGGTAGGTACTGAAAGAAGTCTATCCACTAGTCAACACACGCACACAAACACACACCACTCAACTTGCACAAAGCACAACACAAAGCAGGTTGCTGGAGATACCGAGTCAGCAGAGGCGGAGCAGATAGGTTCAGTTCTTTCGTTTTGCACGGCTGTCAGGCACAGATGAGGCCCAGTCGATATCCGTGAGGGGGAGTGATGAACAGTTTGATTGTTTTGTGTGAGTGTTTGAGTTTGTTCTTACTGTGTAGTTGCTCTGAGTGATTGTGATTGTGTTGCGTGTGTTGTGTTTACCATAAACTTCTTTCAGCACTTCTTCTTTGTTTCCGTTTACAAGTTACTATTTATTGATTGGACAATCAATAGTGTGTGGGTCTCAGCTCAAATGCAGATCTGTCAATTGGCCTCCTTTTAGCCACCCGCATAACAGGCAACTGGACGCAGGTGGGCACTCGCTACTATAAGAAGGAATTGGACTCCAACACCTGGATTAACTCTGCCCTCAGTTGCAAAGAGAATCATGCTGCCGACCTGCCTGAGATTAGGTAATCTGTTCCGTTTCTGCCAACACGAATGTATAAGAGTTACAGGGCTAGGTGTAGCTAGGGGGGATGGGAAATCAGGGAAGGTCAGAAATGGACGATTTTGAAATTTTGGAATTTTGCCAAAAAATAATCGATAATCGATATTTATCGATAGAAATCGTTAATTTATAATTAATTATGATTATTAAACACATTAACGTCCGTTTGGGATCGGTTCCTGATTCCCCCAGCTACACCTGATTGCAACCATTCTATATAATATGTGATCATATTATGATCAGGGCTCCTCCTGAGCTGAGCTGAGTTAGAAAAGAGGGACAATATTTGTATAAATTAGCTAAAATGCATAGAATTTATTGTAATAGGGGAAGTTTTCACGCATTTCCATTGCAAAACCTAGCTGTTTTGCCTCCAAAATCTATATAGTCGTCATTTCAGCAAACTTCTGTTATAATTACTGCTCTATAAGTAAGTTTTACTTTCTCTCAGAGAGCACGGAACACACATCGCCAATTTGACATAACGCGCGTCCGTATCAATGTTAGCAGAAATGCAGAATAAATACATACAGCTGTCACAGTTTATGTTTTACGAAATTTCCTAATTTTGAGCGTGCCGCAGTCTATGAACAAGTTTTCTTCGCCGTCTGTCTGTCTTTGACGGAGTTCGTTTCGCAGGTCAAATGCTTTTTTAGCCTGCCAAGGTGTCAGATCGTGTCCCAGATAAACGTCTGAATACTGAGGTTTTTTAGTCAATACCGACCGCTTCTTGGTGAGAACCGCCATCTTAGCTGCAATGTCTTTGAATTGAACGATCACTCGTTTTCCCACAGTTAGAGTGTTGGCAATGCTTTTAGCGTCTACAGAAAAATCATACAGCAGGTCTTTCACCAGGTCAGGGACGGTCTTTGTGTCAGTAGTGTCCGAGATCAGTCCGTTTATGATGATGTTGTACTGGCGTCTTTTCCTCTCGCGTTCCTCGCGCTCCCAATCACAGACGCGAACAAGTGCAGAGTGAGCACGGTCATAGTCAGCTGCCGGGTCAGGCACAGGCAAGCCATTCTTCGCTGTCTGTAGAACAGCAGCGTATGTCTTTGTATTTGCGCTGGAGATGCGGTCATTTATTGATCGAAGGTCAGTACTAACTTATTCAAGTTGACTCTGCAGGGTGTCAATTCTCTGGGAGACTGTGGCCATATTCTCGGTTTCCCGTTGGTCTGTTTCACCGTATTTGTCAACTTTGGTGTGACATTCAAGACAAATCGGTGCGATGAACATAGCCTTAGTGCCCAAGGACTTCTCCAGCCAGTCTACAGCATAGCTTCTGGACATCGGTTTCACTTGTAGGTGGTTGCCAAAAGAGCTTTGGCAAAGCAAGTCTTTGTGACAGTAAGTACACTTCACGGATTTCAGTATGCTGAAGGCCGACAGGCATTCCCGACAAACTGTCTTTTCTTTGACTGTACTTGCTGATCTCGTTGATTTTGCCATCTTGATTTTACTGGAAGAACGAACACGCAATAGCGTTGGCGTTCACAGAGCGCTATGATATACAAGTCAGGCAGCGCTGACCAGGCACACAACCGGCCGCGGCCAGTGCAGCGAGCACACTCCCCACACTATAAAACAAAACAAAACTTTAGTGCAGTTTGTAATAAAGCTAACGATATTTTGTTAAATTCTCCATAAGAAGCGAAATTTTTCCATTTGTCTCTCTGAAAATAGCTTTTGAAAAACCGAAACAACTAAAAACAAGGAAAAAACGGTTCAGTTTGAATGTTACAGTAGTATACTACAGCATTTTAAACAGTACTACCTGTTTTACAGTATTATTTCTACCAATTTTCCGGCACCTGACAATGAATTGATTAATATGCGTAACTTTTAGGTCAGCAGAAGAGAATGAAGCATTCAAGAAATTTGCGTATAGTTTGATTTTGAAGAGCGTTTCAATCAAACAATGCTCTATTATGATTAGACAGTCAGAACTGGGACCAACGGGAAATGTGTGGTTGAATCTGTGGAACAGTAAATGGGGTCTGGCCATAGATCCAATCACCCCTGCTACCTACAGTAACTATCATGCCAGTGTGGACCCTGCCAATGTGGAGACCGGCTACATGAACCTGACGGACGGAAAGTGGTATGCAGCCACTCAACACGGCACTAACGGCATCAGTGGAATCTGCTCTTCTCCTGTAGTACACAAACGATGTATGTCCTATTTCCTGCTCCAACCTGCCACGTGAAATAGGTTTCTTTGTTTACTTGCTGCTTGGGTTATCATACATTTCGCGAGAAAGTCAGCTTAGAGGGGACAAAGGGGCTTCATCTCACCGCTCGGGCTAAAATTTTATGATCATAAACAAGACCACGAGCGAGCGATAACGATCACATGAAGAAAAACACCTCTAGAACAGGAGCTACACCCGTTCAAAGTTGATTCGAAAGCTGGCCAATTTTTGGACGTCTAACGACCCAAATTCCAACGCGTGTCGTTTCCGCAGTTCTAAACCGACAGCGTTCGCATGTCGACACCAATCGATAGCTATTTCAAAATACTTTAAATCAATGACTCAAATTTTTTTGTATCATGCCTGGTTAGCGAGATATTTTCCGAAATGTACCAAAAATGGCAAAAATGGACCCTTTTGGCATTTATCTAGGCTTTTTTAAAAGATAATTTGTTACGATGACCTATCATTGAACTGCAAAAAACGGGACAAGACCAGTCTGTCTATTTGTTTTAGGGAGCACAAAACTGGCACGTTTCACTGCCTATAAAAATGAAGAATTGGCTACAGAGTCAATTGTCTCCATGCAAGTGAAACACCAGGGCCAGTGTGCCATTGAATGCGCCAAGAAGCTGGATTGCTTAAGCGCCAACTACAACACACACACTGGAAACTGCACTCTGTTGCCCGCCCTCAAACAGTACCATCCCGATCAAGTGCGCAGCTCTGCTCACACTCTGCACATGGAGCGTCTGTTCGAGCAGCTGTTTCATCAGTGATTCATTTTAGTTTTGGCGGCAACTCGGTCCTTGCTGCTGTATACTTATGCCAAACTTATGTACACGCCACAACATCATTTTGAACGAAATTGAAAGAACTATATGTCGGCAGCAAAAGACCAATACATGGTCGTCTGTCTGTCGCGCCCAATTTTGTGTTTTGTTCGTTTGGGCGAAAATATATTCATTCATTCATTCATTCATTCATACTAGGCGTACCAACAAATATTGTTTTTTCCGAAACCTAATTAGGATTTACCGAAACTAGCTTTTGGCCTACTTCTGTACTGGGGTCTTGTGTTTGAAACTTAGATCTATTCTTTCTACTTAAATACTTTGCATAAGATACTATGCTGCACTTCCAACTGTAAATACTGTTGCCTTTGCCTTTTTGTGTGTTTTTTGTATCTGTTGCGTTACTTATGTACAATTAGATTGACTCATTGGGATTGGCGACCATGTTTATACTTGTAGCTTTCGAGAACCACTTCTTACAATGTATATTGCTTTCTTGTATTACTTGACTGAATGAGCTTTTTTATAAATACTTTTTGGTAATAATACAAGATTTATCTTGTGAAACTGAATGTATGTAGTATGTGTTTGATGTAATAGGTGGTCTGGGGAACTTTTGTCATGTTCTAGTCAGAGTTGTCGAGTTGCTGTCTCAGTGCATTTGAGCGTTCAAGTGAAAGTGCTTTTGTGAAATGCAATTTTTCTTGTCTCAGCAGTGAGCACCGCCTACGCCACGCACGATGATAACCAGTACAGTTTGCGAGTGAACAACTCGGCAGCCAGAGAGTAACCGGTGTGCAGTGTGCAGTCTCATTTAAAGTAAAGTAAGTAATTTTATTCAAGAATAAACAGAACAGAAATGCCCAAGACTGAGACCAAACAGATAGGGGTGGGGATGAGCCGCTGCTAAACGGCCACTAATTTATCTGCAAGGTCCTTCAGTGCACGCACACCTATGTTAGTACAATACGCAAAAACAAAGAGGCCACAGACATGGACGACAGCACAGACACATGGACGCATAGACACACAGTCATTCAAACACACAAATACAACTATAACTAATCTACGGCTGCACAACATAAAACAAATGCTGTTCAGCGTTATTTTGCAATAGCTTTTCATAAAAATGGGAGCTGCGAATGAGGGCCCTGAAATTGCTGTGCGGAAGCTGAATCTCAGCGTCTGAGCACACATTCCAGATTCGGCCGCTGAGTTGGACGCATGATCTGCAACAGCGCTCCCTCTGGTACGTCAGTGAAACGATCATTTTGCTGTTTCCCGCTCTTGCCCGTCTTCGTCTGTGAACAGTTGATAAAACCAGAACATCATTGGGAACATAACGAATATTCCACACATATTTGTACATTAGACAGAGTGTAACAATAAAAAGACCTAAGGAGCAGTGACAACAAGAAAGTCCTGTAGACAAATGTAGATACAGTCATGTCTCGTTAATCCGGACCTCGTTAATCCGGATATTCGCCTTCCGGACAAGATTAGGCCAGGTCCCAATTTTTCCCCATGTTATATGTCTCGTTAATCCGGATCCGGATTCGTTAATCCGAACACGTTTTTCCAGGTCCCAACTTCGATTTTTACACGTTAAATGATTCGTTAATCCGGATTTCGTTAATCCGGACAAATTCTGATGCCTGACTCTTTAATCCGGACGCAAGTTGACGCCTCAAAATTTCAACTGCCGAAAAGTACTCCATGTCACTTTGGAAGAAATGACTGATTTTTCGCTAGCTAAACAAAAAATGTAAAAAAAAGATCGAATTTGGCCATTCAATATTCAATGTCGGCTGAACAGTGGCTCGAAATTGATAACCAGGAAGCCACTGATGAGGCGAGCAAGTATCAGTTGAGTAGCTTGTCGCTCTTCATACGCAGGAGTCCTCTAATCTGTCAGACGAAGAGGATGAGGCAGAATTGCTGGCTGGGAATCCACAAGCACCTCCCACTCGTCTAGAGGCTTTCAGTTCCCAGGCTTCAATCAGTCATTTCTGCCAAAGTGACATGGAGTACTTTTCGGCAGATGAAGTGTTCAGCCTCCGTCGCTTGGAACAGCGATTTCAAACTTAGCTGCAGTAAACAGATCTCGATCACAGACTTTATGTCACCGAAATAGAGAGTTACACTTGTTTAGAGCCTGTTTGTAGTGCAAAATTCGATAAAACCGTTACGTTTATATTCTAACAGTAAAGAGAACATTGCGGTACTGCTTTTAAGCTAAAAAACAACGTTTTTAAATTTTGTTTCGTTAATCCGGAAATTCGTTAATCCGGACAAAATCTGCTGGTCCCAACTTGTCCGGATTAACGAGACATGACTGTAGATACATACAAATTTGATTATATAGAGCAGTGTGAAGTTAAGCCAAAACTATTGCATACTACAGCTTTCTATTACGAAAGCAACTTGGTTGGGAACAGGGGGTAGGGTCAGAGGACCTAGAATGCTTGAACCTCGATATTTTGGAAAGATATCGTCATAAAATAAAATGAACTTCTGCATGCGCATACAATGTTAAATTACAAAGAAAACATTGTGATCGCAGGATATTTGTGATTAAAATTGCCCTAAAATGGATAAAAAATACCGATTCCCAAACACCTGGGTATTCCAAAAAAGAATCGGTATAATACCGGCTATGATTTATTGGGTAGGTACTCCCAAAGATACCCAATTTTAGGTATCATTTCGCGCCGGCGGGCGCCGGTCTCACTTTGACGAGGCGATCCATTTTTTCGCAGCGAACGGTTTTGACAAAGAACTGACGAAAAGTGCCACTGAGAGCGAGCAAAAGAAATGGGTTGGAGAGGGTGAAAACGTCTCTGCCCCAGAAAGCCAGTCGGTAGAATAACTGAACGGGGCCGGTGCGAATATAAATGGCCCACATCAAAAGACCGTTCATGAAGGTGTAGGTCAGGGCCAAAACTGCACCGACCAATACAAATTTCAGCTCATGGAATTGGACGTTTTGCTGGCTTTTAGCGGTTTCGCTGTTTTTTTCTATCAACAGACGACCAAAGATAGTGCCGTAAATAAAAACGAACGTTGGTACGCACACTGAAACCTCGAATGCGAAGAAACCCAGATAGAACGGTTGTCCCTGAAAAGAAATCACGTTTTTTAGGGCCATTTTAAAATGATGTACATGGTATCCCAGAATCATACATGTAACAGGGGGGTCTGGGGGGTCTGCCCCCCACCCGACTTAGGCCAGACCCCCCGGATGGGGACCCCCCTGAGACGATTTTCCGGACCCCCCCCTCCGATTTTTCTGGCAACTAATTTTATGAGCAAATTTTTGCGATTTTTTACAATTTCAGACACAAAAACTTCCAAAATCGCCTGCAAAACAGCACTTTTTAGCTGTATTTCAGCCCAAATTAGCGATTTTTGGTGATTTTTTAGCCAAAAAATTGCGATTTTTGCGATTTTTGAGCGTTTTTTAGTGCCCGACACCCCTCCAAAAATTTTGGCTCAGACCCCACCGGCCGTCGCCAGACCCCCCCAACCCCCTCCCCCCATCGCCGGATGACCTGTTACATGTATGCCCAGAATTAACTAGCCCGAAAGAAATCTCAATTTTTCCGTTTAGATTTCGTACCATATATGGCTAGGGGTGCCATATATGGTGACGTATACCATACATGGTGGATGGATGGATGGACTATCCGGCGGGGCCGTCGTAGCCTATGCGTTAGGCCACATTGGGGCCCATCACGCACACCCACATCCTGCCCGTCCTTCGCTAATAGCCGGTATACATGCTCGGTGTCATTCTGGGCTAGGATCAGTGGTAGCTGTCCCCGTTCCCGGATGTCCCTACACATGTGTAGTTGCTATTGTAACTTTAGGTGCTTAGGCAGCTCCAGTAGGTTCCCATTTACCTACTCGCTGTCATCAGCTTTCGGTGGCCTTGGCTGGGCCTTGTGCCGACCACCAACTCTTTGCGGCAAGAAACTTGTCCTGTCCGGCCGACTGGATGAACGCACAACCACGCGCACAGTGGCTTTGCGGCCTAAACCATTACACCAACTGTGCCGGCATACTATCTATGGTACCACGGCAGACCCCAAACGTAGGGGTACCATTTATGGTGCCACTAGCCTACCTGCCGGTTCCATAAACGGCGTTAAGTGCCAAACAGTAGGACCTAAAACTTTTAAAAAATTCAAATATTTCGCTTATTGATTCTCGAGATAACGAGATTTCTTTTGGGCTAGCTACTTCTGGGACATCCTATGCAGTTGGTACAAGTGCGGTGGACATGCAAACATACATACATACCCAGCAAAAGTATTGGTCAGTCTGAAAAATAGACTGATGTTCACATACGTAAATATTCATACAATGTAGTCAGGGGTCGGTGGACCCCTAGAGTCCTCAGCGATTTTTTTTGAGCTGAAAATCCAGTTTAGGGTTCATGCCAAGTAAAGAAAGTCTTAGCCACGCATGGCTATTGCCGTTGAGTGAGTAATAAATACCTCATTGTACGGTTTAATAAACCAAGCGATCAAGTTATCGTCATATTGCAACCAAGCTCCAGGCAGCAACATTCCACTCACATAAATCACTGGCCACAACACTGAGACACACAAACATTTCTTCATGTGCAACATCCACAGCTGAAAATTAGCTCACACCATTTAGTCTATCTATGCCAGTTACTGTTGTACATATACACATTTACCATACACAAAAATAGACATAATAATTCAGATACACACGTTACCATACGCAAACAGTACTCAAAATATGTACTTTTGTGTATGTGTATTTGATCAGCAAAAGTCGATAAAATTTCGAACAGAAACGTAAAATTTCTATGTTTTTGCTGCAGTAATAAAACGTAGATATCCTCATAAAGCCTTCAAATAGCCTAAGCAACTAGATTTCAAAGCTATCCAAGGTTTCAAGCAGCAGACATTGAGAGATTTGTTTTCCTAGCATTTCTGACTGAAAATCCACCAAAAAATTCCATTTTCAGTACAATACACATGTATACACAAAAATACACATTGTTTTGTTGAATGTGTATCCACAAATTGCCATACACATTTGAAGGTAAATGTGTATACACATACACATACAGCAACGGAAAATTCAATATCAAACAACAGTAATGCCAGTGACAGTCTGGAACTTGACGCCGATTATGGTACCGAAACCAGATACAGTCAGGCACTTAACGCCGTTTATGGTACTGGCACCTTATATGGTACCGGTACTTAGGTTAGTGGCACCATATATGGTACCCCACGTTTTGGGGATTGCAGTGATAATATGATACCATAAGGTACCGATATCATATATGGTACCGGTAGCATAAACGGCGTTCAGTGCCATATAGGTACCATAGAAACGATGGATCGGGGGGGGGGGTGCTCACCAGTTTGTGTTGAAGTGGCCGAAAGACGGCCGTGTAGCGATTAAACGCTGTCAGCATCACCATGCTCACTTGCATGTAGTAAGTGGCGTAACCAATCATGGTATCCAAGGTCGCTACCACTATACTGTATCTCACTTGATCGTAGAGAAATTTTGGGATCAACGTTTCCTAAAACTTTGTAAAATCTACTCTTTTCTACGTAGAATAGCCCTTTTTGTCCATTACAAAGATGAAGGCTTTGCAGAGGATGTAAACCATGTCTGCCAGTCCATTCCAAGTTGCGATGGTGAAGAAACTGGAGCCCAGCTGCTTGCGATGTTTTATGAGTGCATGGATGACCGCTAGATACAGTAGAACGCAGATGAACAGAAAAACACTCCACACGTCGCTCCACATGGTTTTGAGTCAGTTCTAAGCTCAAATTCAATTAAACTGGACAGAAGATAAACAGCAGCTGCAAATTTTACTGGTTAAGAAGATTGAGTAAACCTGCAGTCACAAAGCTACAAAATAAAGCTATACGGAGGGAACCTATCGGAAGTCCGGTAATTTTTCCTGAAAATCAAGTAACTACCGTCCGTAACGCGGCCATAAATTACAAATTTACGGCCTTCTTACGGCCCTTGCTGAAAAAGCTCCCGAAAACTTTGTACTCGGACAGTACCCCCCACATCGCAATTAACGATTTAGATTTATGTACGCTTGTGCGCAGTTTTAGGCTCAGGTTTAGAATCAGGATTTAATTTAAGCATTAGTTCATGCTCTAACCTAGCTTTAGACCTGTGGTTACGCTCAAGTTAAACAGATCAGCCACCCTACCATGTGGAATATACTAATTGACGCAATTATGACGCATACCAGTCGGACCGTAAATTGACGCTACCGTATCTACTCAATAAATTCGCGTCGAAAACCGTAAACAAATATTTCAAATTTACATGGCTTCCGATAGATTCCCTCCGTATACCTATTTAGTGCCTATGTAACTTCAGGGATGCCTACCATACCAAAATTGTACCCAGTACTAAACTCAAACTTTGAATTTAGTACTAGTACTATACCAAACCAAATTCAAAACAGCTTCCTCTATACTATACCATACCATATCAAAATCAAACGCCTTTACCAGATAATTTTAGTACTAGAATTTTGATTTTGGTATGGCGTTTTCATTTTGGTACTAGCTTGTTGGTTATATTCATAACACTTTTCAAATGCGTCAAAATATATTCCCAATCCTTTCTGCATGTTTTGATTCGAAAGAACTCAAGAAAGGTGCATTGAGCATAATTTCCAAAGGCTTCTATGGCATTATCACAGCAAACTACCACTACTGTACCAAATTCATACCAAAATCATACCAACCAAATTCAAACTGAATTAGCTAGTACTATACCATACCATATCGAATTCAAACCGCCAAGTTTATACCATACCATACCATATCAAATTCAAAGTTTGAATTTGGTAGGCATCCATTTTGTATCTTAGGTAGTACAGACGCTAGCCTAAAGAGACTGATGATGAGTTGAATTGTAGAACTGACTACGGAAAGAGGCACTAATTAGCTATTGCGAAGTAATTAGCTACCTGCCTGACAAGAACTGTGGCACAGAGACACTCTAGTAATAGCCTTGCTGTTCTTCAGACTTACAGAAGAGAATTTATCGAAAGCCCTGTTGGTTTAAAACGTTTACGGTTTTCGATGCGAATATTTGAGTAGATACGGTATCATGCCAATTTACGGTCCGACCGGGATGCAAGTAAAAAGGCTAACTGACGCGACGATGATGCGTCCGGTGAATCATACAAGACCACTTGCCCCCTTGGTAGGGCGGGTGATCTGTGTAACTAACTTAAGCCTAACAATATGTCTAAAGCTAAGCTAGAGCAGTAACTAATGCTTAATATGCATTTTGCGAGAAAGTCAGCTTTTGGGGGGCAAGGGGGTTCATCTCACCGATCCGGCTAAAATTTTAGGAGCTAGACCACGAACGATGACCTCCGGAAACATGTTTTTGCTCAAAATAAAAACTAAAGTAATCTGTCTGATGCAGTTTGATGCGCTGATTACGAATATGAACTCCGTTTGGCTAGACTCGGCCTGGATCGGGAGATATTCAAGTCCAACTTTCCGAAAATCAATACCCCCTGGTGAGCATATCTTTTGATGGCTAGCCTAAGCAGTGCAGTTTTCTTGACCTATTTTGGCCTGCTGAGTCCAAAAATAACTATATTTGTGCGCTACGACCTCCCGTTCGTGAGTTATGGCCAGTTTAAGATCACGATTTGCGACTTGAGGCGGTTCCTAAATTGATTTCCTCACATAACGCAACCCAGTTCAAATTAGTGGATGTCCCCTTTCTCTTTGTCTAGCTTAAAAAGAGTTCGAAGTGCAGCAAGGCCCAAACAGCTCTCAGACAGTGGAATTGAGTGGAAATTGACCAAGCTACATGTATGTCCCGCATTAGTGGGTTTTTATGAACGACTTGTGCAATCAAGCAGGCACTAAAACGGAGCAGCAAGCACCATAGACGGAGCGTTATCTTGCTTACAAATTAGATATTACTATTTTACAAGATATTTGATACAGTGCACACTAAATCAGCAGAAAGCAGTACCAAATGTTGATCGTTTGCCAAACCATTTATAATTATCATTCAGTCACAGTTACTATGCTCCATTCTAACCAATTCATGAACATCAAAACCTTTCAATCTGAGAACGCTAGTTATAACTCGATAGTCGCTGGAGGACATTATCTTTGAGCGCGAGAGCACGGCCAACATCTGGAAACTTCTTTGTTCGTCTATTTTATGACACAGCCAGAATACAATATGTTCGTTGTTGCGCAAGCCTACATCCAGTAGCGCAAAATCTGCTTTCGGCTGTGAACGATGACATTGCAACTGAATTCGTTCTTTTGTCATATACAGTTAGCAAAAACCTGCGTTACCTTGCCACTTGCTTTGTACTGGTGCGTAAACTCTCCAAAACAATCGGTCCTAGCTAGCGTCCCTTTTTCCAGCTTACGCGTTAGTACTAGTCGGAATCCGAGGTCCAGTCGTCCACTCAGTTCTACCGTGGCACAAGTGAGCTTGGAGAGCGGCTGAATCGGGTCATTGGTGATGGTGTAGGTTGAAATCACATACCACTTTCCCATGTACTCGTTTACATCAATGTTTTGTAGAGCCTACAGCCAAACCAATTAAGTAAGCGCAGCAGTGCTAAACGATATTTTGGTTCGCATAGCGTCGCTTACTGGTTTTTCAAGCTTGTCAGTGATACCACATAAAGAAAAGCTTGCATAATGACATAATGACTGATTTTTTCTCAAAACAAACTTCTCTCTTGCTTGCCTTAACTTCGGGACAGATGTTCTGCTTGATTCGGGTAGAGTGTGTATTGTCAAGGAAGGCAGTCTGGTCACAGTTGGTGTTGTCGTGTTCAGTAAATACAGTCCGTATGTTTTGTCTCTGTAGCGTGCTGTCCACTTCTCTGAGCACGTCTGGTGTGACTGTACGAGACCTGGCCAGGACAGCAATGTGCTCTGACACACGACCTGTGATTCTGACTGTACAATACATGACCACTGCGTAGCTACTGTAATCGGTGCCCAACACCCAGTAGTTGGTGGTGGTGGCCTTGCCTCCCAACTGAAACTCTTGCTTCATGTCAATACCAAAATGCAAAATGATCACAGTTTACAGTGAATTTGCCATTGCTGACATCAATAGCCTGTGCTTTGGCGCCAAAGAACTCTATATTGTCTTTCTGCAGGTAGACTGAGTAGATGGTGAAACTGTTGGTTGGTGGGTCAGCATAGTATTGATCTTTGGTACAGCTTCGAGTGTTAATCTCACTGGCAATGCTGGAAGATGTTTTGATTGTGAACCAGGTACCTTCGTACCGGCTGAGCTCAAAATTTTCCACGGTCTAAAAGTGGAGAATTTATAGAAACTGTGGTATTAAAATTATGAAAGACAAACTTTATAGTTTTTCTCTGGACAGGTGAGGCTGGTGTAAGTCAGTCCACAGTCGGTTTGATCTGTGCGCTTTAATGATCGCACATTTAGGCCTTTTAAGGCAAGACTAAAGATCAGTTTTTGCAGTAGGTGAAAGGGCAGCCTTTTTTCTCTGCCGAAAATCTTCAGTTGTTGCACATTCTTCTGGTTAGCGTTGAAGGACACACAAGACCACACAACTATGTAATAGTCGTAATCTGTGCCCAGCACCCAATCTGGTGTTCTCAGCATTTGACGTTCATCCTTTTTTAGCTTAAAATTAGCTTACTGGTTCTTGTGTTAGTTAAGCTTGTGATTCTACCAAAAACTTTCCACGAGCTGCATCGATTAGTTCGCCGTCAATTGATGACCTTTTCTGCAGTTTCAATTGTCCAGTGACAGCAACTGACGTTCTTTCTATCAAAATGTTCCGGTCAGACTTGCGTGAGACTTTGTTGGTGACACATTTCTCAGGTTCGGCCTCTGGGTACTTGGCTATTTCGTACCATTTGCCCAAAATCCCATTCAAATCGAACTGATTTATAGTCTGAAGAGATTTAGGTAGCACTTCACAATACAAATGGATAATGTACTGCAATAGATGGACAGGGACCGTTGGATTCAACCATAGCCATCACGCATTTGAAAGCAACAAATGCATTGAAAGCGAAGATAACAAGTCGCCACTCCATGTTGTGCTCAATACGGTCCTAACAAGGCGCAGAGCTGTGTAAACAACCTTGATATATGAGTGAATGATGTTATGTTTGGGGCAAAGGTTGGCGCGATATAAAAGATGGCACTAGAAGACTGTGATGCGACATCAATCCTGACAGGCACGACAACACTGTTAAAGTTTCATTGAACACAGCCACTTTAGCTGGTGTTTGAGTCTAGATTATCCCTTTTAGCCATTTTTAACCCGAAACTCCGACTGCAAGCGATTTTTCCCGACTCTTGGTACTCAACCCCTCCCCTATCACAGTCAGGCACTTAACGCCGTTTATGGTACTGACACCATATATCGTGCCGGTACCTAGAGTAGTGGTGCCATATATGGTACTCCACGTTCGGCGACTGTGGCCATGGCGCATGGCCATTGTGCCGGCACCATATATGGCACGAAATCTGAACAGAGTGGTACCATAGATGGCACCGGTACCGGTACCAATGCGAAGGTAGGGGTACCATGTTGGCATTTTTATGATTTGGGAAGAAAACGGCTTCACTTGCTATAACATGCTCCTTTGAAAGGTGACTCAATTTAGTCGCATGTACAGAGAGCCCTCTAATTTTCATCATGGCATCTATCTGGTGCAGTTTTTTGTGCTGATTCAGAATTTAATTATATTTTTTGCGGTACGGCCACTCAGTCGCAAGTTATGGACCTCTGAAATTTCATTAAGAAACTAAATCGTCAGCGTTCATGCATTTCTGAACCTTTTGTCAGTCAATAGTGTACCGGACCTATTTTGACCCGCCGAGTTCAAAAATGGCCATTGTGTATAGTGTATACACATTGAGAAAGCAATGTGTACTTTTGTGTATGGTAAATGTGTATGTATATTCAGAAACAACAGTAATTGTTGAGTTGTTAAAGCAGTTAGGAGTTGACCACTGTGACAGTCTTTAAGTAAGACTTTTTTAAAAGAATTTATTTCTGCTCTGTTAGTATAATCTTGGAGACTACCAACTTATTTCATATTATTCAGAAATCTTTATTCCTATTCCAATGCACGACAAACAAACATTTCTATTCCACAATACGTACGGATACATAGATACACAACAGATCAACAATAAATATACAGTTCTGCTTCTGCCACCTTAATAATACTCTGACAACTACTCAATTTATACTTCTGTTGACTTGCAAAGTGCCGTTGGTTGGTTTGGTCGTTATATGTTGGTAGGCCAACGCTATGAAAATAACTGCAACCAGGAAATTTTCAGAGAACGGAAAATGCGTCACTATTTTACTTCACGTATGTAAGTATGTATATCACAAAGTGCGTAACGCACACATACAAACATGCAACTGGAGGCTTCCCTTACCCACTCCCTGGAGATGTTGCCTACACCACATCTCGCATTTTTCTAAAAAGCAATTTTCGTAAATTTCTAGTCTCATAGTCTAACATTATTTACCTATTACATACATAGCAAATAGCATATTATGTATTTTGCCGCATTTGTGCCTAAAACAAGATACGATATCACTCTGATGAGCTAGTGTGAGTTTATATATCCAATTATACATCTAAAATTTTTATAAATATACAAATGTTTTAGATACATATACATTAGTGATGTAAAATTATGGAATTTGAATTTCAATTCAATTACAATTAAATTATAGGCTCAGTTTTTAATTTCAATTAAATTAAATTAAATTAATTGAAATACTTTTCCAATATTTTCAATTACAATTATATTTTCAATTAAATTATGGAACTTCGGAAAATTTCAATTATGAACTGAACTGAACTTTATTTGTCGCCCAAGCAAGACAACATGTTAGTAAATAAACAGCGCAGAAAGAGTGTTAGTGGGCAACAGGATGCACAATGTCTAAAAAGAACGGTGCACCCTTTACTGAAATAGGAGGAAGCCTGAAAGATCTATTTTTTTTAGTTTCTCCGTGAAAATCGTCAAATTTCTAGATTCTACAATATCGTTAGGTAAGGAATTCCAGATGTGTATCACCCTCATCGAGAAAAAGTGTTTTCGACAGTCCAAATTCTTTCCCAAAGAAGGAAGAGACAGTTTCTGAGAGTGGCCCCGTGTAGTGCAAAGGAGGGGTCTTTGAAAAAAGTCGTCAAAAGACAGATCGATCAAGCCGTAAACTATTTTGAAAACGAATTGCAAATCAACCACGAGCCTGCGGTACTCGAGTGTTTCAAGAGTTAGCGCCTTAAGGCGCTCAAAGTAAGCGCCTTGCAGATGTGCAAAGCCAGAGAGCCGCAGTGTAAAAACCCGTTGAACACCTTCAACCACTAGTATATCTTTCTTTTTGTATGGGTTCCATACAGCAGTGGCATATTCTAATTTAGGCCTGACATAAGAAAGAACTCAAGAAAGGTGCATTGAGCATAATTTCCAAAGGCTTCTATGGCATTATCACAGCAAACTACCACTACTGTACCAAATTCATACCAAAATCATACCAACCAAATTCAAACTGAATTAGCTAGTACTATACCATACCATATCGAATTCAAACCGCCAAGTTTATACCATACCATACCATATCAAATTCAAAGTTTGAATTTGGTAGGCATCCATTTTGTATCTTAGGTAGTACAGACGCTAGCCTAAAGAGACTGATGATGAGTTGAATTGTAGAACTGACTACGGAAAGAGGCACTAATTAGCTATTGCGAAGTAATTAGCTACCTGCCTGACAAGAACTGTGGCACAGAGACACTCTAGTAATAGCCTTGCTGTTCTTCAGACTTACAGAAGAGAATTTATCGAAAGCCCTGTTGGTTTAAAACGTTTACGGTTTTCGATGCGAATATTTGAGTAGATACGGTATCATGCCAATTTACGGTCCGACCGGGATGCAAGTAAAAAGGCTAACTGACGCGACGATGATGCGTCCGGTGAATCATACAAGACCACTTGCCCCCTTGGTAGGGCGGGTGATCTGTGTAACTAACTTAAGCCTAACAATATGTCTAAAGCTAAGCTAGAGCAGTAACTAATGCTTAATATGCATTTTGCGAGAAAGTCAGCTTTTGGGGGGCAAGGGGGTTCATCTCACCGATCCGGCTAAAATTTTAGGAGCTAGACCACGAACGATGACCTCCGGAAACATGTTTTTGCTCAAAATAAAAACTAAAGTAATCTGTCTGATGCAGTTTGATGCGCTGATTACGAATATGAACTCCGTTTGGCTAGACTCGGCCTGGATCGGGAGATATTCAAGTCCAACTTTCCGAAAATCAATACCCCCTGGTGAGCATATCTTTTGATGGCTAGCCTAAGCAGTGCAGTTTTCTTGACCTATTTTGGCCTGCTGAGTCCAAAAATAACTATATTTGTGCGCTACGACCTCCCGTTCGTGAGTTATGGCCAGTTTAAGATCACGATTTGCGACTTGAGGCGGTTCCTAAATTGATTTCCTCACATAACGCAACCCAGTTCAAATTAGTGGATGTCCCCTTTCTCTTTGTCTAGCTTAAAAAGAGTTCGAAGTGCAGCAAGGCCCAAACAGCTCTCAGACAGTGGAATTGAGTGGAAATTGACCAAGCTACATGTATGTCCCGCATTAGTGGGTTTTTATGAACGACTTGTGCAATCAAGCAGGCACTAAAACGGAGCAGCAAGCACCATAGACGGAGCGTTATCTTGCTTACAAATTAGATATTACTATTTTACAAGATATTTGATACAGTGCACACTAAATCAGCAGAAAGCAGTACCAAATGTTGATCGTTTGCCAAACCATTTATAATTATCATTCAGTCACAGTTACTATGCTCCATTCTAACCAATTCATGAACATCAAAACCTTTCAATCTGAGAACGCTAGTTATAACTCGATAGTCGCTGGAGGACATTATCTTTGAGCGCGAGAGCACGGCCAACATCTGGAAACTTCTTTGTTCGTCTATTTTATGACACAGCCAGAATACAATATGTTCGTTGTTGCGCAAGCCTACATCCAGTAGCGCAAAATCTGCTTTCGGCTGTGAACGATGACATTGCAACTGAATTCGTTCTTTTGTCATATACAGTTAGCAAAAACCTGCGTTACCTTGCCACTTGCTTTGTACTGGTGCGTAAACTCTCCAAAACAATCGGTCCTAGCTAGCGTCCCTTTTTCCAGCTTACGCGTTAGTACTAGTCGGAATCCGAGGTCCAGTCGTCCACTCAGTTCTACCGTGGCACAAGTGAGCTTGGAGAGCGGCTGAATCGGGTCATTGGTGATGGTGTAGGTTGAAATCACATACCACTTTCCCATGTACTCGTTTACATCAATGTTTTGTAGAGCCTACAGCCAAACCAATTAAGTAAGCGCAGCAGTGCTAAACGATATTTTGGTTCGCATAGCGTCGCTTACTGGTTTTTCAAGCTTGTCAGTGATACCACATAAAGAAAAGCTTGCATAATGACATAATGACTGATTTTTTCTCAAAACAAACTTCTCTCTTGCTTGCCTTAACTTCGGGACAGATGTTCTGCTTGATTCGGGTAGAGTGTGTATTGTCAAGGAAGGCAGTCTGGTCACAGTTGGTGTTGTCGTGTTCAGTAAATACAGTCCGTATGTTTTGTCTCTGTAGCGTGCTGTCCACTTCTCTGAGCACGTCTGGTGTGACTGTACGAGACCTGGCCAGGACAGCAATGTGCTCTGACACACGACCTGTGATTCTGACTGTACAATACATGACCACTGCGTAGCTACTGTAATCGGTGCCCAACACCCAGTAGTTGGTGGTGGTGGCCTTGCCTCCCAACTGAAACTCTTGCTTCATGTCAATACCAAAATGCAAAATGATCACAGTTTACAGTGAATTTGCCATTGCTGACATCAATAGCCTGTGCTTTGGCGCCAAAGAACTCTATATTGTCTTTCTGCAGGTAGACTGAGTAGATGGTGAAACTGTTGGTTGGTGGGTCAGCATAGTATTGATCTTTGGTACAGCTTCGAGTGTTAATCTCACTGGCAATGCTGGAAGATGTTTTGATTGTGAACCAGGTACCTTCGTACCGGCTGAGCTCAAAATTTTCCACGGTCTAAAAGTGGAGAATTTATAGAAACTGTGGTATTAAAATTATGAAAGACAAACTTTATAGTTTTTCTCTGGACAGGTGAGGCTGGTGTAAGTCAGTCCACAGTCGGTTTGATCTGTGCGCTTTAATGATCGCACATTTAGGCCTTTTAAGGCAAGACTAAAGATCAGTTTTTGCAGTAGGTGAAAGGGCAGCCTTTTTTCTCTGCCGAAAATCTTCAGTTGTTGCACATTCTTCTGGTTAGCGTTGAAGGACACACAAGACCACACAACTATGTAATAGTCGTAATCTGTGCCCAGCACCCAATCTGGTGTTCTCAGCATTTGACGTTCATCCTTTTTTAGCTTAAAATTAGCTTACTGGTTCTTGTGTTAGTTAAGCTTGTGATTCTACCAAAAACTTTCCACGAGCTGCATCGATTAGTTCGCCGTCAATTGATGACCTTTTCTGCAGTTTCAATTGTCCAGTGACAGCAACTGACGTTCTTTCTATCAAAATGTTCCGGTCAGACTTGCGTGAGACTTTGTTGGTGACACATTTCTCAGGTTCGGCCTCTGGGTACTTGGCTATTTCGTACCATTTGCCCAAAATCCCATTCAAATCGAACTGATTTATAGTCTGAAGAGATTTAGGTAGCACTTCACAATACAAATGGATAATGTACTGCAATAGATGGACAGGGACCGTTGGATTCAACCATAGCCATCACGCATTTGAAAGCAACAAATGCATTGAAAGCGAAGATAACAAGTCGCCACTCCATGTTGTGCTCAATACGGTCCTAACAAGGCGCAGAGCTGTGTAAACAACCTTGATATATGAGTGAATGATGTTATGTTTGGGGCAAAGGTTGGCGCGATATAAAAGATGGCACTAGAAGACTGTGATGCGACATCAATCCTGACAGGCACGACAACACTGTTAAAGTTTCATTGAACACAGCCACTTTAGCTGGTGTTTGAGTCTAGATTATCCCTTTTAGCCATTTTTAACCCGAAACTCCGACTGCAAGCGATTTTTCCCGACTCTTGGTACTCAACCCCTCCCCTATCACAGTCAGGCACTTAACGCCGTTTATGGTACTGACACCATATATCGTGCCGGTACCTAGAGTAGTGGTGCCATATATGGTACTCCACGTTCGGCGACTGTGGCCATGGCGCATGGCCATTGTGCCGGCACCATATATGGCACGAAATCTGAACAGAGTGGTACCATAGATGGCACCGGTACCGGTACCAATGCGAAGGTAGGGGTACCATGTTGGCATTTTTATGATTTGGGAAGAAAACGGCTTCACTTGCTATAACATGCTCCTTTGAAAGGTGACTCAATTTAGTCGCATGTACAGAGAGCCCTCTAATTTTCATCATGGCATCTATCTGGTGCAGTTTTTTGTGCTGATTCAGAATTTAATTATATTTTTTGCGGTACGGCCACTCAGTCGCAAGTTATGGACCTCTGAAATTTCATTAAGAAACTAAATCGTCAGCGTTCATGCATTTCTGAACCTTTTGTCAGTCAATAGTGTACCGGACCTATTTTGACCCGCCGAGTTCAAAAATGGCCATTGTGTATAGTGTATACACATTGAGAAAGCAATGTGTACTTTTGTGTATGGTAAATGTGTATGTATATTCAGAAACAACAGTAATTGTTGAGTTGTTAAAGCAGTTAGGAGTTGACCACTGTGACAGTCTTTAAGTAAGACTTTTTTAAAAGAATTTATTTCTGCTCTGTTAGTATAATCTTGGAGACTACCAACTTATTTCATATTATTCAGAAATCTTTATTCCTATTCCAATGCACGACAAACAAACATTTCTATTCCACAATACGTACGGATACATAGATACACAACAGATCAACAATAAATATACAGTTCTGCTTCTGCCACCTTAATAATACTCTGACAACTACTCAATTTATACTTCTGTTGACTTGCAAAGTGCCGTTGGTTGGTTTGGTCGTTATATGTTGGTAGGCCAACGCTATGAAAATAACTGCAACCAGGAAATTTTCAGAGAACGGAAAATGCGTCACTATTTTACTTCACGTATGTAAGTATGTATATCACAAAGTGCGTAACGCACACGTACAAACATGCAACTGGAGGCTTCCCTTACCCACTCCCTGGAGATGTTGCCTACACCACATCTCGCATTTTTCTAAAAAGCAATTTTCGTAAATTTCTAGTCTCATAGTCTAACATTATTTACCTATTACATACATAGCAAATAGCATATTATGTATTTTGCCGCATTTGTGCCTAAAACAAGATACGATATCACTCTGATGAGCTAGTGTGAGTTTATATATCCAATTATACATCTAAAATTTTTATAAATATACAAATGTTTTGGATACATATACATTAGTGATGTAAAATTATGGAATTTGAATTTCAATTCAATTACAATTAAATTATAGGCTCAGTTTTTAATTTCAATTAAATTAAATTAAATTAATTGAAATACTTTTCCAATATTTTCAATTACAATTATATTTTCAATTAAATTATGGAACTTCGGAAAATTTCAATTATGAACTGAACTGAACTTTATTTGTCGCCCAAGCAAGACAACATGTTAGTAAATAAACAGCGCAGAAAGAGTGTTAGTGGGCAACAGGATGCACAATGTCTAAAAAGAACGGTGCACCCTTTACTGAAATAGGAGGAAGCCTGAAAGATCTATTTTTTTTAGTTTCTCCGTGAAAATCGTCAAATTTCTAGATTCTACAATATCGTTAGGTAAGGAATTCCAGATGTGTATCACCCTCATCGAGAAAAAGTGTTTTCGACAGTCCAAATTCTTTCCCAAAGAAGGAAGAGACAGTTTCTGAGAGTGGCCCCGTGTAGTGCAAAGGAGGGGTCTTTGAAAAAAGTCGTCAAAAGACAGATCGATCAAGCCGTAAACTATTTTGAAAACGAATTGCAAATCAACCACGAGCCTGCGGTACTCGAGTGTTTCAAGAGTTAGCGCCTTAAGGCGCTCAAAGTAAGCGCCTTGCAGATGTGCAAAGCCAGAGAGCCGCAGTGTAAAAACCCGTTGAACACCTTCAACCACTAGTATATCTTTCTTTTTGTATGGGTTCCATACAGCAGTGGCATATTCTAATTTAGGCCTGACATACGTCTTAAAAAGCTCAGTAAGAAATTTGGGGTTGCGGTATGAAAAAGCTTTATGAATCAAATGAGCTCGTTTAGATTTATGCCATATTTTGAGCTCGTTTAGATATTATGCCATATTTTTTCAATTATTTTCTTAATTTTTTGAAAATTGTTGTACTTTTGCTGTTAAAAGGCAGTGACAGTGGCCCAGGACTTAGAAAAATGTCAATGTAAAGCTTAGAGAAGACACCTGGTTAGCCTGCTGCCCAACCAGGCGAGAAAATTTAAAAAAGTTGCCTTTTAAAAAACACATAAAATGGCATTCTGGGGGAAATTTACGGTTAGTTCATTAGTTATTTTATATCAGTACATAATCTAAAGATTTTCAGCATTTGTCAGCAACATCACATCCTAGGTACCGTCGCCAAAAGGGGTATAAACCCATCCAAAAATCACTGTTTTGACTTTTATGAACTACAAAATAAAAAAACAGAGCATAAAATATTACAAAACAAAGTAAGATCATAGGATCAGTAAGATAAAGAGGCGACAAAGCCTAAATAGGTTTTTGTTTTTGAAGTCATTACCGCCTCTAATACTTACGCATTTCTTGCATTCACCACAGGAAATAATTGAAAATATAATTGAATTCCAGACGAATTTCAATTAAATTACAATTAAATTATGGCCCAACTTTTGAATTTCAATTAAATTAAATTAACTGAATTGAAATTAAAAACGGGCCAATTATGCGAATTTCAATTACAATTAAATTAATTTTTTACATCACTAATATACATATACAAATGGACCACTGATGCAATATTCAATATACCTTGATATACAAATGGTTTGTATATTTCACTGTTTGTGTATTTCACCATAACTAATTTGATAAATTCAGCGAATTTTGGCTATTTTCCTATTGTAACTGACTTGTTTTTCCTTCCTTCAAAATTTTTTTGCATTATAAGCAGTCTTTTTAACGTTTCTCCAAATCTAAACATCACAAAACCACAGTGATTATTTATTTTGTAGAAATAACTCACATCTCCCTAAAGTTTTCGAACTTACTACTGTGGATCAGGTATACCTGTACCTGTACCTGATTATCAGGTAGATTTGCAATACCCACCTGATACCTACCTGATACCTGATCGGGTACTTTTGAACTGTACCTACCTGATTTTGGGTATTCTTGGACTGAAACAGGTACAGGTATCAGGTACAAACAGAAGGCAACAAATGGTTGTTTACGACCGATTTGTTCATTAAAAAAGCTGTAGGAAGGCTAATTTTTTCAAATTTTCTCATCCTGCCTGGGCCGTTGCCCAACCAGGCCTCTTCAGACTACAATACCTCCTAATTTCTGCTAATACTATACTCAGAATACCTTCAAAAGCGTTTTTCAAGCCATTTTTACCAAATTTTTCTCGCCCTGATTGGGCCATGGCCCAACGCCCAACCACAGATCTAAAAATTTAAAAATCTAAAAAACCACTTCCTTTTGCAAAATCTTGAGTAAGCCAATGAATAAAGGCGAAGACAAATAGGGACACACTCTATGGGTACTGTAAATTATGAGAAGCCATACTATAAGTAGCAAAGATAAACCACCAGAGATGGATGTGCAAAGCGATTCCACACCCCTGTGATATTTTGAGAGTGGGTTTTTAGCACTTTGTGCAGTTCCATAACGAAAAAAATCATAAAATGACTGGACTAATCTGATTTTAGCTGATTTTTTAGACTAAATTGGTAGTCTGGGAGATTTTTCGGCTAAAATCCGGATTTTAACTTTTTATGGGCAAATACCTGATACCTAATACCTGATACCTGCATTTTTGTGAATACCTACCTATACCTGATACCTGATTGGGTATTTTTGAAATACCTGTACCTGATACCTGATATTAGGTACTCTCTCAATACCTGCCCACAGTAGAACTTACCCCATATTTGGCACAGACTTTGTGATAGGTTTAGACACTTTCTGTCCTCTGACGGGTCTAACCTTACGTTTTCCGTTTTTTCCTTTGATTTCGGCATCAGTGAGTCTAGTGCAGGTGTACAAACAACGGATTCCGGCGCGAATTTCCTTCACTCTCATACTGTAGATGATGATGTTGCTCAACGGGTTCAGATTTCTAACAATGTATTGTTTTTTTCGAACAAACGCCAAAAACGTGCCTATCCCCGGAATTTTGGCGTAGGCTTGTTTCTGCGTTAGCTTCAGATGTTCGAGTGTTAGCAACGAGCGTGGGAAAGTCTCGAAAAAAAGAGTGCACAATGCGGTCAAACCGAGAGAAAGTGTGAACTTTCGCTGATACTTCATTTGTTCCTTCAAGCTCTGGTCTGTCAGTCCGGTAGGTTGCTTCTTGGCCCACAAACTAATCAACGTAACGGCATACAAAATAACCGAAAGCGTGCTAAAAACCGGGTCGCTATACTTGTGATAGAACCAACCGTTCATTGTAGAACCGGTAAAACACAGTGGACTGATTCTTTTCTTAGTGCTAGAAAAATTTAAGTAAAGCAGACCCATCAATGGTAAGATGGCGTGCAAATAGGGCATGCAGACGATAAACACCGCATGCTTCACCTTGCGTCGGTAGTAGTGGAAAGGAAAAACCACCGCCACTAGTCTATCGATCGAGACAATCATCAACATAAGCCCGTTGACGTGCGGTTTCAAGAAAAACAGCCATGTGTACAAACGCGTCAAACAGTGCCGTCGCGAAACGGCCGTGTTCAGGTAGTCTAAGCCGAACTGCAGATGGTAAAGTCGGCTGAGACCGCTCTCTAAAGCACTCAGCCCTGTGATTGTGTCCACGGAGGCCAAACCTGAAACTTTTTCTTCTGAAAGCTGGGCAAAAGCTAGAGTTAGGCTTACACTTAGACTTAGTCCCTTTTAAACTCGGAAAAGCGGAACGCTATATTCGGAATTTTGCCTGCGGTTAGGTCTTCAAAATTCCCGAAACATTATTAATTGTCCGATCCAACCCCATTCATGCTCGGAGTTTTTTTCAAAGTGTAAGCATACACATTGAACATTCCGATAGACAACCATACAGAAACAGCACTCGAAATGTATTTTTTTGTTTGTATGTGTATTCGATCAGCAAAATTCGATAAAGTCTGCAACAGAATTCAAGGATTTACCCGTTTTGTTGTACTGTCAGAGACTAAAAATCCTCATAAAGTCTTTGAATTGACTCTAAGTAACTCAACTTCAAAGCTATCCCAATTTTAAAACAGTTTACTATGAGAGGCATGGTTTTCTAGTATTTCTCGCTCAATATCTGGCCAAAAATTTGCATTATCTGTACGAGACACATACACAATAAATATACTAAAACACACATTATTTTTCTGAATGTCTATACACAAATTACAATACACATTTGCCAGTGATTGTGTATACACATACACATTCTCAAATTCCAATGCCAATCAACCGTACCCTTCTCCCCTTTGATTCCTGAAAAACCGAACCGCAGCGAAACTACTCCAATTGGAGTTTGATCATCCCCAAAGGGTTAACGGGCTTGGGTTAGGCTAAGGCTTAGACTGACTGAAGCGAAGCAGCCCCTTGAGTGAAGTAAACAGACTTTTTACCTGCAACAATGATCATCTCTGGTCTGGATCTGAGTTTTTCGTGACGACAGATAGCAACCAATATGGTGGCATTGACAAGCGTCAGCACTGCACCTTGCACTGTGAAAGAGCGATACAGCTCCGAATAATAGTCCACTTTCCAGGCTGGAAAGTACTTGTACGTTATATTCCTTGCCATCCTTCCTTGGTACGTTGACCGGCCAGTATTTGCGATCTTGAAGACACTTGCGCAAGTGCACGTAATTAGCTCTCAAAGGCCTAATATGCGTCACAGATTTGCTCCTCATGTCCCTTTGGTGCGAAGCTGACCTTTTCTTCTGCACAAACAAATTAGCTGTTGCCCATTTCATCTATATGGTCAACGCTAAGATTTGCATGCAAACAGGAACTTTATCAAATGAAACTGGTCTATTGCATTTGAATTGTGCGTCCGTTCCGCGTATTTTAGACTCCGCCCACATCCGTATTATAATTATTTCCGGCGCTGACTTGTGTTTGTTGTATTTGTCTTTTCTACTGATTTTATCTTATCTTATGTTCTGCTTACTGTTATGTTCTTTCATTGCCATGCCGATTGTGTTCAGTTGTTGCCGGAAAGCGAAGAAAACCGAAGACAAGGAAGAGAAGTCGACCACAGCCTCCAGCCAGCAACAGCCATCACTGCTTATCTCCAGCATATCGAAGACAACTCCGAACAGTTCCATTTCGTCCCAGAAGACCACCGGCGATTCGCACCACTTGTCACAGACCCATCGGTGTTCGGTCAAGGCCGCCACGAGAGGACCAAGGTACCAGCAACGTTCAGCAGATTTAACTTATTCCCACTCAGAGCCGGACAAGACTTCAGAAACCAAGCTCTACAGTGCCCTTACCCAACTGCACCCATGGGCGCACACCCCACCACCGGATCAAGTCAAGGCACGCAAGATAGCAGAGGGACAGAGAAAGGACATCAAGGACCCGGAGTACCAGACTCTGGAGGGGGTGGTGGAGGATTGGGGAGAGGCCGACCGACCAGTCAAGTCCAACCTCATTCAAGGGACCGATAAGACCAAGAGAAGTAGCATGATGAGCGCCGTTACTGATGTTTCTAGTAATACCAGGACTAAATTCGAAAATACAGAATCTGGTACGGTTAAACTTATGTAATGCATCGCCGTTGCCTTGCTCTACTGGTCTTGTCTGTATTGATTATAAACTTACTGGTATACGTTGTGTTTTGTGCTTTCCTGTTGTACCGTAAAAGTTCTAATAAAAGCGCACGCTTCAATAGTTGCGCCCTTTAGGAACAGCCGGAAAATATAAACGCGCACGCTCCAACAGTAGCGCCTTTTAGGGACAGCCCGAAAACATAAACGCGCACGCTCTAATAGTAGCGCTTCCACGCGCACTACTATCAACGCTTTGTATGTGGAATGTGGAATACTGCCCCTTTGAGACAAATTTCTTTGATTAAGCTTGCAAACATTAGTCAGACTAAAACTCATGTAAAGATTGCTTGTGTTTAAGACAAAAATACCCTGTATTTTCAGAAAAATGAGGATACTTGAGATGGCCAATGTAGCATTGAAATATAGTATAGATAAAAAAAATGTCCCATCGCTTTTTCGGCTTTCACTCAAACCTTTCGCTCTCAGTCACTTCTTTACCGATTTGGCTCAAATTTTCAGCAAAAATTAACAACATGGTTGGCTAAATATTCTGCAAGTTTAGTGCCAAAATTCCGACTCATACTGGTTTTATGACCCAAAAACTAGGAATGAGGGTAGTCCACGCAAATTTAATTTTTTTCGGTAATACAAGGAGTACAGGCCTGAAACTTGCAGGAATGATTGGTGTTGCTATTGGGCATAACATACTAAGCTGGCAGTCCTATTGCTAAAAGGGCACTAACATGGGGGAATTTCACAAACATGACGAAATATGACTTTTCTTCGTAAAACCGGCAAAATGACGATTATAAAGATTTTCAATTTTCAAAAAACGCTGCAGGGATGGTTACTATGGTGTGGAACAGAGCTTAAATATCAGGTTCATTTATTTGTCGAAGTTCCTGCTACAATCTATGTTGATTAACAACAGATTCAGTGCTTTGATTCTAGAAGGTGCAAATTTCCTAACTATGGGATTTTCACTCATGTTTTTGAAATTCCCCCATTTTAGTGCCCTTTGAGCTAAAGGGCTGCCCGCTTAGTATGTTATGCCCAATAGCAACACCAATCATTCCTGCAAGTTTCAGGACTGTACTCCTTGTATTACCGAAAAAAAATAAATTTGCGTGGACCACCCTCATTCCTAGTTTTCGGGTCATAAAACCAGTATGAGTCGGAATTTTGGCACTAAACTTGCAGGATATTTAGCCAACCATGTTGTTAATTTTTGCTGAAAATTTGAGCCAAATCGGTAAAGAAGTGACTGAGAACGAATCGTTTGAGTGAAGGCCGAAAAAGCGATGGGACATTTTTTTTTATCTATACTGTAATTAACGCGCACTCTCCAAGCGCCCACAAAATCAATCACGAAAAATAATAGCGCAGCGCTGTTATTAGAAGTTTTACGGTAGTTTATTACTTGACTTTAATCTACTTCTATGGACACTATTGCTATCGCACAGCAGCGCCCTAATTGCCCATAGCATTATGATTTTTATTTACTGAACTTACTCATCCTAGACATAGTTCCTGTCTGGTTTGCTATTGTTGGTGTAAAAGTGCTGAGAATAGCTTATTTAAACGGAAAATGAGCCAGAAAATTTTGGTTTCGGCCAATAATCGGACTTTTTCGTCTTCTCAAACCCGTTCAAGCACTTTTCATTTAAAGATTTCAAAATCCTGTGTTTCCTCAGCTGACATGTTTGCACATATACAAGTACGGAATGTATTAAATTAATAGAGAGTTTTGCTTGCCTATAGAGCATTATTATGCATAATACTTCCTTATACTAGAACAAGCATTAGTTGAGCGGATGCTTTTACATGCCATTCATTGTGACATAAAAGGTATTGTCGACAAACACACTGCCTGTCAGCTCAGTCAGAAGGAAGCTAAATTAATCCCAAGATTATGTCGTCTGCGAAAGTATTTCTCGTCTACGTTTCTTTTGTACTATTTTGTCAAAGGAATACCGCTGAGGAGGAGCTCAAAGTGACAACCAAGTCAAGGCGTGACGTGTTGCAGTTATTTCACAGCTGGATGCACAAAGGAATGCTTAGAATAGCTGAAACTGGAAAATATATGATTGAAAACAAGATAAAGTTGGAAGCAGAAGCGTTCAGGAGATTGGAAAAGCAGGACAACAAAAAACCGTTCCGACCAAGATTCATACTTGTGTAGGTGCAGTGTATTGTGCAATAAAACAGTTTTTGTTTGCCCATCATCTTACCTTCCAATTTTACATAACTAGTTTTGCCATGCGAGCAGCGCTGAGGAGGATGTCAAAGTGGCAACCAAACCAAGTCAAGGCGTGACGTGTTAAAGTTATTTCACAGCTGGATGCACAAAGGAATACTTAGAATAGCTGAAACTGGAAAATTTATAGCTGAAAATAAGATAAAGCTGGAAGCAGAAGCGTTCAGGAGATTGCAAAAGCTGGACAACAAAACACCATTCCGACCAAGATTCATACTTGTGTAGGTGGTGTAGGTGCAGTGTATTGTACAATAAATAAACAAAAGCTTTCAATATTCTGTTTACCTACTGAAAGATTGTGGTTGTTTATAATCTGTGGAAGAGATAAAGAACAAGATGAGAAGAAGGAAGAGGATGAGGAGCAGAATAATGGGAAGGAGGAGGATAGTAAGAAGGAGAATGAAGAGAACGAAAATGAAGAGGAGAAAGAGAATGAAGAGAATAAGTAGAATGAAGAGAAGAAGACAGAGGAAGAGGAGGATCGGCTTGAGCGCGCTGGAAAAGAACTGAAAGCCAGTTTTACGATGACAAAACGAGAAGTGGAAGCGACAGGGATGTGAGGTGTATTTTTCCGGTGTTTTTTTTCTAAAAAATCCGGTTTTTTCCTAAGGGTCGGAAAAAAACATAAATCGCGGAAAAAACTCAAGCTAAAAATAGCTAATTTATGTCATTTTTCAGTTAAAAAATGGACTTTTGAGATGTATAATAGGCTAGACTGACTCAAAACTGTTAGAATAACAATAGAAAACACCAAATTTGGCATATCTAAAACAGAAAGGCAAACTGTTGCACGAAAATTTGCATATAGTGTTTATTGACGGAGTCTGTCAGGGACTGTTTCATGCCTGTTTCGTGATTTATATATCTATGTACGACGTGTATTTCTGTTCTGAAAACACTACGGAAAACTAAGGAGTAAGAACACCATCCAGATGACCTCCGTTTGAGTCAATGCACTGGTGCAACCGTTTCACTTAAGCATCATAAACATTTTTAGCATGTTTGGGGTGACAGACGGAATTACACTTACAGTAGCTTCATTACAGTTAAGGGGCGCGAAAATCAATGTTGTTGTTCGGCGAAAACCGCGATCGGAATTTTTTATTTCAAGAGCTGGGTTGGGTTCATGCGCCAACTTTTGAAAACAACCCGATATTCTGCGTATATATTCAAAATTTCACCCAATTCCGACAAAAATTAAAGAAGATACAGCAAAAAGAAAAGTTTCCGTTTTTGATGGCTGTTTCTACATTTAATTGAAATTTCTCAATTTCATATATTCTTGAATTTCTCAGGTTTTGCCTAGAGCATTACAAAATACTTCCTTATACTAGAACAAGCATTAGTTGAGCGGATGCTTTTACATGCTATTCATTGTGACATAAAAGGTATTGTCGACAAACACACTGCCTGTCAGCTCAGTCAGAAGGAAGCTATAATTAATCCCAAGATGATGTCGTCTGCGAAAGTATTTCTCGTCTACGTTTGTTTTGTACTATTTTGTCAAAGGAATAGCGCTGAGGAGGAGCTCAAAAAAGTGACAACTAAGTTAAGGCGTGACGTGTTGCAGTTATTTCACAGCTGGATACACAAAGGAATACTTAGAATAGCTGAAACTGGAAAAAATATGATTGAAAACAAGATAAAGTTGGAAGCAGAAGCGTTCAGGAGATTGGAAAAGCAGGACAACAAAAAACCGTTCCGACCAAGATTCATACTCGTGTAGGTAGGTGCAGTGTATTGTGCACTAAAACAGTTTTTGTTTGCCCGTCATCTTACTACTTTCCAATTTTACATCATTAGTTAGGCGACCCAATCATAAGTAGGTTCCTTTATACGCCGTATGGACCGCTTTAATGAATACTATTTAGCAGCACAGAATGGGCGCGCGCTAAAGAGAAATCAATTTAATACAGGATACCCTATATATTCTGGCGCCTAAAATATTTTGTTTGTTATTTGTATTGTATTTTATTTGTATTTTATAAGACTGTACATTTGCATGTATAGGCTTAGCTTTATTTGTTTTCCCATTCTGCCTAAAGTACCGTTTTACAGGTGTCTGGCTCTAGAAGTAAAGATTGATTGATTGAACTTCACACAAGCAAGACAGTATTATGCCTCCATTTGGACAAGTGAACTGAATGCATTTGTTTCATTTTGTAATAGCATACAAGAGATTCGTTAGTGGCATCTTTACAAAAATTTTCTGCTCTTCGCAGGAGGCCCTGACAGACTAGGTTACTGACTAGCTTAACTAAATTTAAAAATTGCTCTTGATAATTCTGCGTTATTTCTTTCTCAACCTACAGTGAAACAAGACAACTGTTCAATGATACAAAGCACTACAAAACAATGCAAACGTTAGCTACGCTCCGGGCGTATGGTATTTGTGGGAACTTGCTAAACTGGATTAGAGGGTTTCTTAGTCAGAGACAACAACAAGTAATAATTGAACATACTGTGTCATCCGTGGTAGATGTCACTTCTGGGGTCCCTCAGGGATCAAGTATTGGTCCTCTACTCTTTCTAATTTATATAAATGATTTGCCTCAAGCTATAGCTGAATTCAACGTTCAAATCAAAATGTTTGCTGATGATTGTAAGATATATCTAGGTTTGCCTAAAGACCAAACGGATTTGTCTCAGTTTCAACGTACCATTGAAGCTATCTCCACCTGGTGTAATTCGGTCAAACTTAAACTTGCATTGCACAAATGCTCCATGCTTCATTTAGGGAATACAAACCCAAAGCATGAATACGAAATTAATGGTTCACAAATTAACTCGGTCTCAGAGATTATGGATTTAGGTGTTCTTGTGGGACTTGATCACCATAACAACTTATCCTTTTCTAAGCATTGTGTTAAAACCGCCAGCGATGCGTCCAAACGAGCTCATTTGATTCATAAAGCTTTTTCATACCGTAACCCCAAATTTCTTACTGAGCTTTTTAAGACGTATGTCAGGCCTAAATTAGAATATGCTACTGCTGTATGGAACCCATACAAAAAGAAAGATATATTAGTGGTTGAAGGTGTTCAACGAGTTTTTACACTGCGGCTCTCTGGCTTTGCACACCTGCAAGGCGCTTACTTTGAACGCCTTAAGGCGCTAACCCTTGAAACACTCGAGTACCGCAGGCTCGTGGTTGATTTGCAATTCGTTTACAAAATAGTTTATGGCTTGATCGATCTGTCCTTTGACGACTTTTTCCAAAGACCTCTCCTTTGCTCTACACGGGGCCACTCTCAGAAACTGTCTCTTCCTTCTTTGGGAAAAAATTTGGACTGTCGAAAACATTTTTTCTCGATAAGGATCATACACATCTGGAATTCCTTACCTAACGATATTGTAGAATCTAGAAATTTGACGATTTTCACAGAGAAACTAAAGAAAATGGATCTTTCGGGCTTCCTCCTGTTCCAGTAAAAGGTGCACCGTTCTTTTTAGACATTGTGCACCTGTTGCCCACTAACACTCTTTCTGCGCTGTTTATTTTACATTGTACTAACATGTTGTCTTGCTTGGGCGACAAAATAAATAAATAAATAAATAAACTATATTTAGGACTTACATTATAGAAACGTCCAAGATCAACAGATGAGGCTCTCAAAATTGACCAACACCAAATGCAAGTAGAACTAGCAGAACTACGCAACAAACAAGTACGCCTTGAGAACAAAATAGACGGCATCGCTAAAGACTTGGACAAAGTAGGCGAGCGTGTAGAGCGCAACGAGAGACACAGTAGACAACATAACATTCGTATCTACGGGTTCAAGCGCAGTGAGTTACCAAATTCGGTGGAGATCGAAGACTGCATCAAGCGGCTTTTGAATGAAGGACTGAGGATCCGATCCCCGGATTACATGAAAATCTTTGAAGCGATCGAGAACTATCACTGGACCAAAGATGAGGCCATCATCATCTCCCTGCGCAGAGTTGACAAAAAGAAGATACTGAAAGAGCGCAAGAACTTGAAGGACTTCAAACCCTACAACAAAGTGGTCACCATCACGGAAGACCTGACGCACAAGCAACTGGAGGAGAGGCGACAGTGCCAAGCAGTGGTGAGAAAGTTGCGAGAGCAGAAGAAACAAGCCAAGATGATAGGTTTTAACAAAATTCTGGTAGACGGAAATATAAAGAAATATACTGATTTTGGCATATGATTTTTATGATTGTGTTGTGATTTGTTGTGCTTTCTGCATTTGTACTACTTCTGCCTTTATTAAACAATTCTTCTATGTTGGTTTTTACAGACAAACTCAATTAACTACAAATACTACAAATGACAATAATACGCAACCTTGCATCCCACCTTGGTAATATTAGTTTGGCCAGGAAAAACTGGCACTTGGCTATTTGTTTTGCTCCCTTTTATCTTGCAAGTACAACATAATTTTTGCTCTTATTTTTCTGCAAGTACCTCAAGTTTCACATGCAAATGTCTTCTACAAATGGCCCTCAGTACCCCGGTGAGGAGGGTGCTAAAATCTCGGGGGACCCAGCTTGCACTGTAGGGACGTTAGGCAGTGCAGGTGGTCATGCTTCTAATGTCCTGTCTAGTGGGATGGGCAACCGCGGTCCCGTTGGCAGTAATACGACTGGTTGCAGCGACAGGGATGCTAGGTACCACAGAAACACTGCTTATCCTATCATTTTTAATGATGATACAAAGTCTTTCATGTTTACAGCCAGTAATGGTAAAGCAACATTAAAATGTGACAAAGCTAGATGCTCATGTTGTAATGCACTTGACACAAAAGACTGCTTCAAAGGCTACATTACTAATCATACATACATTCCTAATTTTAGCAACAACATGATTTGCACATCAAAGAATGTTGTTTATTTAATTACATGTAAAAAATGTAATGTACAATATGTAGGGCAAACTACAAGACCTTTGAAAACTAGATTTTCTGAACACAAACGAAACATTATTAAACAACTAAATAATTCATATCTTGTGCAACACTATAATTCAATAGACCATACCTACACAGATGCACAAATACAAATAATTGAGCATATAAATGAAACCGAACATTTGCGATCCAAACTTTTGGAACGTGAGGACTTTTGGATCAAGACATTGGTTACAGCCTATCCATTTGGTTTAAATGATATGATTATTGGTTTTGGAAATATTTCTTCTGGAATCAACCCTATGGATAACAATAAGCATCCTTATTTCAAAGGTAAGACACCAAGACAAGAACGCAGCCATGGTAAACGACACAGAACTAGTAGGATAGTGCACACAAACATAGTTGAAATAACAAAAACTATACTACAAACAAAGAACCTACGAGAAATATATGTGTATCTTAGATCGCTCACACATCGTGATATTCTTAAATGTCTAGATCATTATTATAAAAGAGGTTTTGCGCTTTTAGGAACAAAATCTGAGCTAATATTACAAGCATATTTTGCAGGTTATTTCAGGCCTAAAGAACAAATGTCACAACAAACCAAGCGATACTTCACATTAAATTTCCCAAATAAAGGAATGGAACAAATTAAAATTCATACCATTTTTAAAGACAAGTCTCTATTGAGATTGTTGCCTATAGATAACAGTAAATTAGGCCATGTCTTAGTTAGTTATAGATATCAGCCACCTATTAGTCTCCAACTTTGCAACTATAATAGGGAATTAAAAAATCTTGATTTTAGCCGGTTAAGTGCTATCCCTTTCACGTGATTGTGAATGCTCCAATTCACCATATATATATCCACCAGCCAAACACATTATAACGGGTGATTTGGATATTGTAGACTGTGCATTTCTACGCTTGCTTTACTCCAAAGGAGCTAAATACAGAGAACCAAAATCGATTTGTTTCAAAGAGATTCGTTATGAGGTTAACACTGCGTTAGAAAACTTTGTGGCTAGGTTAGCACAATGGTACAAGATACAAAAGGAAAGCTTTATACAATTCACCAAAAAATTTATGCAAATTATAGACAATAGAATTGCTTATCACAAAGATCGTAATAGCAACAAGAGGCAACAAATTCAAAAAAATTGCAATAAACTACTTATTAAAGCAGAGTTGAACAAACTACACCAAAAATATATAATTACACCAGCAGATAAAGCCTCCAATAATTACATATTTATTTGTAAAAAATATTACATGTCAATCATGTGTAATGAATTAGGGATTAATGTTAACACAGTAGGAAATTATAAACCAGTTATATTAGGCAATGACATTTATAAACCAATCAGTATTAATAGAGAAATCCTTATCAGTCGACATGTACAAACTACTGAAAATTACAAACAAAAAGTTGAAGATCATGACAAAACTATTCCTATTTTGTTTGCAATACCAAAACTACACAAAACGCCATACAAATTCAGGTTTATAGCAGGTGCAGCTAAATCCTCTACTAAAGCTATTTCGGTTTTAATGAAGAAAGCACTCCAATTTTTAGAACAACACTTCGAAAAATATTGTAACACCATCAAGGAAAGAAAAGGAATTAGCTGCAGATGGTCTATCAAAAGTAGTTTGGATGTATTTAATAACTTTGCAAAATCTAACAAGTGTTTAGAAACTATTCTAACTTGTGATTTTGCTAGTTTGTTTACTAGCATTAAGCAGAGTGACATCAAGGAACAAATTTTCTTTCTTATAGACTTGTGCTTTAAGAATAGTGACAAAGATGCACTTGCTCTTTCACCCTATAAGGCCTTTTATACAAACAATTACAATTTAAAGAACTACACTGTATTGAATAAACATGAGTTAAAAGAGGGTATTAGATATGTGGTGGATGAAACATATGTCTGTTTTGCGGGTATAATTTTTCGCCAGATTTGTGGCTGTCCCATGGGAGGTGCGGTCTCACCGTTTTTAGCGAATCTGACACTTTCCATGTTTGAGTTCCGCTTGATAGACCATCTGCAGCTAATTCCTTTTCTTTCCTTTCGTATGGTCAGGTAACGATGAGCAAGGCTGGGTGTGTAGCCGGACAACCGGCCCGGCCTGGCCTGTGCCTGGTCTTTGCTTGGTGTTGCTTTGGACCTTTATTGCGTTCTTGAATAAACTTCTAAACTAAACTTCTAAACCTGTCTAAGAACGAAAATTATACCATTTCAAAAAAGTTGGGTTTGACAGTGAGGTATGTTGACGACATACTCAGTGTCAATTGTTCCCAGTTTAATGAAATAGCTAAAAAGATTTACCCAACGAATCTTTTACTGGAAAAAACATCTGCCAAAACAAATGAATGCAGCTTTTTGGATTTACAAATTAGAGTAGGCAACGAAATTAGGGTGAAGGTATACAATAAAACAGACTATTTCACCTTCAAGGTAACCAAGTACACATTTTCAGACAGTAATGTACACAGTAACATTGGTTATAACTACTTTTTTGCACAATTGGTCAGATTTGCAAGAATATCCACAGATACTCAATCTTTTAGGAACAAAGTCAAAGAACTTTTCCAAGACTTTCAAGCTAATGGCTTTGAAGAAACCAAACTGATTAGAACCTTTCTGAAGTTTTCTAAGAAATATACAGCTCTAATAGCAAAATTCGGACTCACTTCAAAAGCAAATATAAACACATTCTTTACACACATTTTTAGTTAATCCAACCCCAGCTTGGCTGGGTGGTTTACAACCCCAGTTTAGGCCGGCAACCTATCTGGGTGGCATTTTGCCTGTTCTTAATATTTGCTCTTTATTGAAGCGTTTGAAGAAACCCCGGTATTGGCTGGCAACCAATCTGGGTGTATGTATTGTGCCTGCTCAATTTTCTCGGCTTTGTGTTTCCCTAGCTTCGGCTAGGTGGTTTACAACCCCAGGGCTGCTTGGCAACCACCCTGGGTGTATTCCTGCTTGCTAAATATAGTTCGTGTATTTCTCTGTAGCTTTGTGCTACAGGTTTACAACCCCAGAATTGATTGGCGACCATTCTGGGTGTATTATTGCCATGTACATGCACACGCATTTCCAACTATGTACCCACACAATTGCAGACAAATGGACAGACCAGGCAATTAGTCATAAATAGGGCCACTTTGCCACACGTGGAATACACCTGGGCCAATTTGGTTCGAACAACAAAGAAGACAGACCACATCTTATCTTGATATTTATGGTGGGTAATTTGATGATATTAGGGTCAGAGTAGCCTTTATAAGTGACAACAGAGCTGGGCTCTTCATTCTGTTCTGCTCCTATTGCCTCTACATTGTACCTCTGCCGAAATGAGTGCCCAGGTGATGACTATGCCCTTCATTTTTGTCTGTGCTGTTGTCAATGTGCTCCTTTCTGATGCGGCTATCCCTGTGCTACTTGCTGAATGATTTACCTTGATGTTTATTAGTCTTCAAGGCAACATCCAGTATGCACAAATGGCATGTCACCAGAGGAGTGTGTGCTGTACTTTTTCAGCTTTATTTTCAGTGGTGCCTCTGCTGAGGAAGCCCGAACCACTGAACTGTTGCTCAGGTCCAGAGTTTATGGGCGAAACCTGGGAACAGCATCATTCGGCTGATCAGTTATTTTGCTGTGCCTGAGTTATTGAAAACTCGGGGGTTTTATACCTGTGAAGCCTAGAATGAAATCGTCCTGCCTACAGATCTGCTATCTTTTTGCTCTATATCTTTATAGAGTAATCAGATGGTAGTGATGATTGGGCGGGGCTTAATTGCGGTGTTGGTGTTTCATGTGTTTGTACTTTACATAGCGATTTGCTTAGCATTTAAGTCCTTGCTAAACATTATTGAGAAATATTTTCTTCCAAAATAGCACTGTGCTGGGGTTCAAAAGCTTTCTTGGTGGGTCTATCTGGCGGTGGCAAATGCGCACTACCTTCTTCGGTCAGACTCGATGGCCCTACTTCTACCGACAAACCACGTAAATCTGAATTTCCTCTTTGATTCAGTGAGTTCTCTGCTTGCTTTGAATGGGCGGCAGGAAAGGACCGAGATTCTAGGGCAGGGGACCTTGGCTCAGTCTGGACACGACTGGCAGTGGCGGTTATGCCTTCTTTCTGAGATTTTGAAGGGTATTGAAGTTCTGAAGCACTCGGTTGGCTGAACTCACTCACTTGCTCCTCTACTGCCAGTGAGCCTCTGGATCCTGAGTGCTGGCTACTGGCTTGATGGAGAGCTAACGAACCAGTAGGTTCAACAGACTGGTCTAAACGAGCAGCTGAACTGGGTCTTTGCAGTCGTAAGGTTTCGTAGACAGTTTCACCATGCGATGCACTCGTGTGCACAGTCACTGGTATTTTCGTTCCAGGCGGCAGCTCATGAGCAACATTGACGCTAGCCTGCGCCACTCAAGCTTCACTTTTGCCCCGGATGGCTCTAACTTGGCTCCATGTGGTAAAGTAACCATTAATGTCTGTGGCTTCATAGTGTGTTCGATCGGCATTTTAACTTGGGCAAGAACTTCTTGAGACATCTGTTCATCTGTGGGAATGCTGGTGTGGATCTTCTGTTGTGCCTTGGCTCCATCAGGCAATGGAACCACTAAAACCTGTCCAATGTATAGATCACGCTGAGAGCTTTCATATTCGCATGGCCCACTATCTTTGGAGTGTTGTCGGTCTGTCTGTGCAGTATATCTAGCCCAGCAGAATGCTCTTGTGCTTTCAAAGGATTTGGAACTCCGATGTACACCCTATCAGCAGGCACGTCTTCCATGAAGAACATCTTTACTCTTGCAAGTGGCTCTTCAGCATGTTCGATAGCATGAGTGACAAGCTCGTGGACTGCCGCTGTAGCAAGTTCCATCATTCGTTTGACCCGACTTCCAGCACACCAACAACATTTGCGCTGTTGATGGTAGCAACCTGAGCTGTTGCCTAAACTTTTGTCGGTTCAGCTGTCGCCATTGCTTTGCCTTCTTCTGCTTTTCTTGCTACATACAAACAAAGAGCAAAACTTACTCTGAAGACAGTCCCTGAAGCAGTGGTTGCTGCAGTTGCATCTTTTACAAGCAGCTACACACTGACGCTCTTTGTCAGGATTTTGCTGTTTGATTTGTGTCCTTGATGAGGCTGCACAGAAGAAAACAAGTAGTAAGAGAAATGACTGAAATTTTTAATCCTGGACTATAACAAGACCATGATACAAAGCAAAGCACCTACTTTCATTCTCCTATATACCACACAAACACACAACAAAGTAATGAACACAGACAGTCTCGCAAAATTTGAATTCGTACTTCAATTGTTCGATTGAAACCGATACCAATTCCGGGATTTTCTATCAAAACTCTTAAAATACCGCAATTTCAGTGGATTTTGTAACATCAGTCGATTACTCTCAATGAGGCAGAAGAATATCGTTTCATCAGTATTATTCCTGGTTGTCTAAAAAATACAGGGTGTCTAAAAAATGGACAAATTTCTTTTTGCTGAATTTCCGCAAACCTTGGTCAAATAGGTTGGAAATTTGAAGCATAGGTACCAAAATTCCGGGAGACCTGACTGAAATTGAGAGAATAACTGCTAAACTTCGGGATATTTATGTGTTAAAATTTCATGCATTGAGATTGGGATAGTCTCGAGAAAATAAGAATTACCTTGAAGCTGTTTTTTTTCTGATTTGCTCAATCAAAAACGGACGTTCAGGATTTTCTTCAGTTTCTCAAAACTGTGTTCGCCTAATCGCATCAAATTTTTACACATAAAATACCCCGAATTTTGGCACCTATGTTCCTAGTTTGAGCTTATTTGGCCAAGGTTTGAGGGAATTACAGCAAGCAGAAATGTGTCTATTTTTTAGACATCCTGTAGCCTATTTTAATGAAAAATCAGCCAGAAAATCTCGATTTCGGTAAAAAAATTCACACTTTTGGTTTGCGATTTTCTTGCACCGGTTCAATCGCCGCTCAAGATTGAGGACCTTCCCTCAGCTGACATGCTAGCCTATGTTTGTATGTACATGAACGATATTAATCGAGGATTTGCCTAGAGCACTATTATACATATGTAATACTTCCTTATACTATACAGGAACAAGCATTAGTTGAGCGGATGCTTTTACGTCCCATCATGGCTACATAAGAGACAGACGGAAAGACAAGCTAAATTAATCCAAAGATGTTGTCTATGAAACTATATCTCGTCTACGTTTGTTTTATATTCGTTTGCCAAGCGAGCAGCGCTGAGAACGATGTCAAAGTGACAACCAAGTCAAGGCGTGACGTGTTGCAGTTATTTCACAGCTGGATGCACAAAGGAATGCTTAGAATAGCTGAAACTGGAAAACATGTGATTGAAAATAAGATATAGCTGGAAGCAGAAACATTCAGGAGATTGGAAAAGCAAGACAACAAAAATCCGTTCCGACCAAGATTCATACTTGTGTAGGTGCAGTGTATTGTACAATAAAAGTTTTCAATTTTCTGTTTACCTACTGAAAGATTGTGATTGTTTATAATCCGTGGAAGAGATAGAAAAAGATAGATGAGAAGAAGGAATATGGTGAGGAGCAGAATGATGAGAAGAAGGAGGATGGTAAGAAGGAAGTCGAAGACGAAGAGAAGAAGTAGAATGAAGAGAAGAAGGAGAATGAAGAGAAGAAGGAGAATAAAGAGAGGAAGCAGAATGAAGAGAAGAAGGAGAATGAAGAGAAGAAGGAGAATGAAGAGAACAAGGAGAATGAAAAGAAGAAGGAGAATGAAGAGAACAAGGAGAATGAAAAGAAGAAGGAGAATGAAGAGAAGAAGGAGAATGAAAAGAAGAATGAGAATGAAGACTATGGCGCAGAGTCTTCCCCAAACTGATATCCTTCTAAATAAATGTCGAATTTGAAGGATATTTGGTTCTCTGACCCTACCTCTCTGTCCCAAGAGAGTTCTATTGTTATTAGAAATCTCTAGTATAGTTTTGGATTAGCTTCACACTGCTCAAATCAAATCAAATCTGTATGTATTGTACTACATTGTACATTGATGTCTTTGATGTTGCAAGAGATTCGCACTATATAACCCATACTGGTCTAACCCTTTTGTCATTGTTGTTTTGTCAGTAAACGTCTCTCTCTCTCTCTTCATTTGGTGCCTCTCAGACCCGGGAGCATCATTGTGTTGTTGTGTCTTACTACCTCCGCGTTCCTCCTACAACTACTTCTACTACAACCGCTACAACTTCAAGCTCTCCATCCAACCATCCATTGTTTATCCGTCTGTTCGACCATCAACCACTTGTCCATCCGTTCAACCCATTCATACATCCAACCAGCATGCCGAAGGCCAAACCCACTCAACCGCCTAGACGTTCGACTCGATGCAAGCCCAAGGCCGCTCCAGTCTCCCATTCCTCTTCTGCTTCCTCAACTCACCTCTCGAATACTACAGATGTCTCACCCACTCGATCAACGCCTCTCCCTTCTGCTTCCCATCTGCACGACCTCGCCGAAACCCCGATCCAACAGCCTTCACTGGTACACACAGTTCTATGGCAGCAACAAGAACAGATGCAACAATTCCTGGCCGCTCAAGAACAACAACAACATCAACAAATACTTCATCTGCTAACCACTCTTCATGAGCGCCGGTCCACCACACATCCTCAGCTTACCATCGACCTACCACATCCAACTACATATCGCTTCAACCACACTTCCAACGACATCACATTCACCCGATGGTCAGAAGAAATCCATCATTTTATCGAGCAGTCTGGCCTCCAATGGTATAAGGTCATCGAAGATGCTCTCGACCCTGACGCGCAACAACAATTCCATTCGCTTCCACCGGACCAAACCACAACTCTCGGGTCAGCTCTCGCCGCACTGGAGCCGCTATTGCAACCCGAAGAATCTCCGATCCACATCGCCCTCTCACTCCTTCAACATACACCAACTCCTGACGTCATCAAGTTTTCCCACTTTTTCAAGCAACAGTTCTCTCGTCTCCCTGATGCCAACACCCTCGCCTCCGCTTTCTACATCAATTTGCTTCCTCACCACGTCAAGAAACACATGGTCCACCATCTCTCAGATCCAACTCACCCTCATGACATCCACGCGGTGGTTACAGAGGCCATCAGGTACCACAACACTGAACAAGCGGTTCACAACTCTCTTGCTCAACGTTCGTCTCCCTCTTCAACCCCACAACAATGCGCATCCACTGGTTCCCCTCCCAGGTGTTACAACTGCAACAAAGCCATGTGGCATGGCATGGTCAAGTGGTTCGATCCTGCAATCGGCTATGGTTTCGTTTCCTGTTCCGACGACAACTCAGACTGCTTCATTCATTCGTCCACTCTCACCTCTGCTACTCCTCATTCTTCTCACTCGGCCCCAGTTCTGTTCCCCGGCAAGCCAATTTCTTTCGACGTGATTCCTGACCGATGGGGTCATACCGACTGCGCGATCAATATCTCAGCGATCCATTGTGTTGCCGGACGATCATCAGGCACAGGTGTGGCCCCGGTTCGATGCTCGTCCGAGGGGGAGTGATGCAAGAGATTCGCACTATATAACCCATACTGGTCTAACCCTTTTGTCATTGTTGTTTTGTCAGTAAACGTCTCTCTCTCTCTCTTCAATGTACAGTACTTTCGTTTTGTCACTATTCGTTAGATCTCTATACTGCATGTACACTGCAGGCCATAAAACCGTGGTACATAAGGAACTATTTTTCTTAACTCAAATTATCTATAGAGTCAATTTTCACTCTAGTGAAACCAAACATAATTTTTGAAAATTGCTAAAACTATAAATCCCATTGTTTTCAATGAATATCCTAGCCTCTGACGTTGAAAATGCCTAAATGCTTCGCCTTGGACATCGGAACTTCAGCGTTTCAACTTTGCACAACATTTTCAGGAAATACCGAATAAATACCGGTATACCAGTATTTTTTTCGAATACCTACCCATACCGAACCGATTCCTGAAAATCCCATACCCAAACAACAGTAAACCAGGCCCCTGCAAAATCTTAATCCCAGTGCAAAAAAATCGTGGGTGCACACCACTGGAATGTACTATGTACCTGTCCATTGAAATACAACTTTTTGGCCCAGCTACGCAAGTATTGGGTATTCGGGGGTGTCAGGTATTGGTATTGGGAATTGGGGTATTGGGTTTTCAGGTATTGTTCGCACTCTATAAGTTTAGATAGGAACTTTCTCGGTCCCGTTAATACTGTAGGCAGGCATGCCAATGATGGACAATGTGTGTAGGTCGGTCAAAAATACTATTTGGCAGCACTGAATGGGCGGGTAAAGGTTGAAAAAGACATGTCCTCGCTTTAATACGCGATCGGAAGCCCAAAATAACGAAATTTAGATCAAAATTGTGTTTGATAATATAATGGGCATCATTTATTAGCTGGATAGACAGCAGTAGTAGGTTGTTTATGGTCTTCATAAGTAAAAATTCTAACTATCACCAGATGGCGCAGTATTCGTCGGTGTAAAGTGCCTAAGTTTGGCGTAGAGCCAAAAGATGACATTCATTATTTCTATTTACAGCTGTTCCAGATTACTTCAAAGTTTTCGATGATGTCAGACAGACGATAATTGGGGCCAGACGGTTTGTTTTGCCAAAAATCAGGGTGATGCCATCTAAACATAAAGCACGGTTGTATGACATGACCTAATCTAGGTGTTCATTGTGTGACCTTAGTTGAGGCGATTGTAATCCACGACCCCAATAGTTCGTATAACCCTGGTTTCTGTTACTGTTGTTTGTGTATATACACACATTTACCATACACAAAAATACATTTGTTTTTTAAATATACACATACACACACGCATACACATTCTCAAAATTCAATACCAAACAACAGTAGTTTCTGTTCTGTGCATTGGATGACACCCTAATTTTTGAGAATCCCAAGTTTGCACGTTCACAGAAGGTAAGAATCCGCCAGATTTTACGCGGCAGTGCTAGAAAGTTGGCCTCTTCAGGGTTTTAATTCCATATAAAGATTTGTTAATCCGCAAAATTTGGGATATAGATCTTATGAATGGTACATGAGATATTTATGCTCAAATTCGACTTCTGAAAATTCGGGTCAGCTCATTTCGGAAGGGCATAACTCATAGCTACAGAAGGCTAGCAGGCTAGGACTTGTGCAAAACAAACTGTAAACAAGTAATAATATAAATAAAAATTAAAAAAAATATAATAATAATAATAATAATAATAATAATAATAATAATAATAATAATAATAATAATAATAATAATAATAATAATAATAATAATAATAATAATAATAATAATAATCGTGCCAAAAACTTTTTCATTCGATTGATTGAAAATTGACGGAATGAGGACCATTTGAAAATATTCGGAAAACTCGAAAAACGCCAGGCGATCTTTTTTATGGCCAACAGCGTATAATCAATTTAACAGATTTATATTGAATTGTCGCTTTGTTTAGCGAATTTTCATCATTGTGCGAGCGGTCGCCGACCGGGCTTCGAGCTCGCTGATTGGTCGCAGCTTAAAAAGTAGGCGTGTCCACAACGAGTGCCGCCGATTCGATGCGACTGCTTTTCTTGCTTATTTTTTATCAGTAGAAATTATCTGGATTATTCACTATGGCCGGCTGTATGTAGATTATTATTATCATTATGGTTTTGTCCATTGTGATTGGTTTAATGATTTTTTTAGATCCCAACCTCTGATTCCCCTATCTAGGTCTAGTTTTTCAAATCAAAACGGAAATGAATCAGTGTTTTAATAATAATAAACATTATTAATATTAGACTAATGAGTCATGATAATTGGCCGAATAACTGAGCTCAACTATTGAATTCATGAATTGGACCTTTTATTATAGGTTTGTATACGTCCCACCTAGAGATGCAACCGTAAACCGGTATTATCCGGTATATACCGGATTATCCGGTATTTTTTTGATTTGCGGCCCATTCGGTCCAGATCTTAGTTTAATGCACGGCGCGCCGATGCAATTACTCAGCGGCCGCGAGATCAGGCCCTCGCTGCGAGACAAAGGCGCGCTATTTAAAGCAGAATGGCAGAGAGAGGGAACTGGCATCCCGATTTAATTAAAGCAGACGGCAGAGATAGGGAACTGGAATAAATAATCCATCGCCGCCGGTCAATTGAAACAAACACTGACCTCAGAGATGATTGACACTAGAGGTCAATAATAGCCTTTGACCGGTTGAATGCGGAAAGTAATCTGGTCTGTTAGTGTGAGGATGGCTGACTTTGGAGCGGCAAATTATTCGCGTCGGTCTGAGAGAGGAGTTTTAATGCTTGTATGTTTCGCTGGAAACGGAAAGTCCTACAGTTTTTCAAAGAAAGATGTGCTGAAGTCTGGAACTCGCTTTGCTTGTGTTGGCTGCAAACGCGTTCAGAGAAAGATAGGTGACAACAAAGTTGCGATTGTCAAAGTCAGCAAAGATCGAATAACCAAAGACCCGCTGGTCGGGCATTCTTCAGCCTGTGAACCTGACGTGAACGAGGTACAGATGAGAGCGATAGACAAATTTTGGCTGCATAGCGTTGTGTGTATGGTGCCGGACTGTTTTGTCGCATGTATTTTTCACATCCAGCCGATCAATGAATGAATGCCGATGAACCGCTGGAACCAGTACGATAATGACTCTGACAGAACCACAAAGGCGGCTGAGGGCTTTCATAACAAGTTGAATGAGTCGATCGGAAGAGAGCACTTGCCGCTGCGAGCTCTTATGCCCGCCCTTCAGAAGGAGCACCACCTCGATCTCTGTGAGATCGATCACTTGCTACGTGGAGGCAAACCCAAACAAAGAGACCCCAAATACCAACGCCTTGATGAATGGATTCAACACTACAAAAACGAGCTTGAGCTCTGGCTCGCTTCCAACATGGCGCGGTCTACCATCGCCGAAATCGATTCGAAGATTTTGAATTACATGGACAAAATGCAACATTTGCTTGCTGAATTGTCGCCTGAGCAGACGGATAAGTAATCTAGCTGTACGTACTGTATGTAGCTGTTAATTGTTTGTTTCAATACCCGTACATATATTGCTGAAAGTTGGCACAGATAGATTTTTATTGTGTACAAAACGAATAGAATTATGATTGATTATCTGAATTTGCAAATATGAAGCCGAATTATAACCGTTCGCGTTGCGCCCGGCTCGCTACAGTGTGCGCCGCATATGTTGCCTGAGCCCCGACGCTTAGTTTAATGCGCGCGCACCAACAACGCACGCGCTCAAGCAATCTGGACCGAATGGGCCGCAGACCATTTTTTTGGGTCTATACACTATCCGGTATCCGGTATTCATAATGCCGGATAATACCGGATATTTTAGATGGTAGGTGTACAGCTCTGCAACTGTTCCATCCATGTAGTATTGTGTGTTTTTAACTAAAATCACTTAAGCTCCGTTTGTAAACAGTCAGTTTCTCGTTTACTCTGCATAATGACTAGGGATGGTATAAAATGGTATAAAAAATACCAAATACCAAATACTATATGGTATTTTCTATACCAAATAATTCCAAATAGTTGATAAACAGGTCGGTAGCTGTTTGGAATGAGCGCAAAATCATACTTTTTGTATTTTTCAGCAAAAATATATAAGTTTTGCCTCAGTGGAAGAGTTTTTGTTGCATCTAAAAGAAATCTAGTCATGCCGAGAAAGAAAACGAGCAGAATTTGATGGTTTTTCAATTACTCGGGAAATGGGCAAGCACGTTGTGACGTTTGCGGACTAGGCTCGGTCTCGATAAAGGGCCCATCCATAAGCGACGTCGTACCAAAATCCCGATTTTTCGGACCCCCTTCCCCCAAAATCGCCTTGCGTCGTTTCATGGGGCCCCCTCCCACTTTTTGAGAATTTTCCATGAATGGTTGTTTGTTATAAGCTGGTCAAAATTCATTATTGTTTTGTTGCTCAGAAACGGTAAAGAGACGTCTTGTTCTGCGTATCTGCATTGGTAAACTTTTAGTAAATTAGAAATAAAGAGAGAACTCTGAACAGAAGAGCTCTGACATGGTATACAGTCGCAAAATATGCAGAATTTATCGCTTAAAAGCTAACTGTTTAGTTATTTAAACTATTTGGTATTATTTGGTATAAAAAAATACCAAATACCAAATAATACCAAATACCTAGAAAATACCAAATAATACCGAAAAATACCAAATAATACCGGATACCATTTGCATCCCTAATAATGACCAGGGATAGTTAACTACCGGTACTACATAACAGCTACACCAGTGCTACTTGTACTAAATAACTCGGCCATACTATTCCTTAAACACGCGGAAAGTTCAAAAATTTCAGATTTGTTTTGATGAACAGCAGCTTTTCAGCCTTATCTATAGCCAACCGGCTTCTTCTCTCATCATAGATGTATCCAGCCTGGCTGAAAAGTCTTTCACTGGGCACACTTGTCAGGGGCGCCGACAAGTATTTGAACACATGCTGCGCTAGCTTCGGGAATCGGGCAGAATTAGCTCTCCAATAAGCCAAAGGGCACTCAGAACGGGAGATTGGCGGCTCGTGCAGATACTGTTCGATCTCAACCAAAAACTGGGTCTCAGGGGAGTCAGGGTTCTGTGGCATTGTGCCGTGCTCAGCCACAATTTGATCGTAACGCGCTCGCAAACATTACAAACAGAGTGTCCATCCTCCGTTTCAGCGAAGAAACGCCAAATTTTACTTGTTTTCTCTTTCGGCATAACGATTCACTATTTACTTAATCAACTAAAACAGCTTTAGCGACAAAAAATGAAGAAATTCGACTTTTTCTTGAAGAAAAAAGAAATTTCTATCTAACTTCATTCCTGTTTGCTTGCTATACACCTGACGATCATAAATTATCCGGTATTATCTGGTATCCGGTATTCTGAAAAATTATCCGGTATCCGGTATTTTTTTTTACGGTTGCATCTCTAGTCCCACCACCTCTGTTTTGAATTTTATTTACCTACTTGAGAAGAAGTTACGGCCTGTGTCTAACTGTAGACCTACTTTTTTTGGGAGCAGGCCGATTCCACACCAGCCGACCACCCTCTGACTTAGTTTAAACCCTGTTTCAAGCTCAAGCTTAGGCTTATGTTCAGTAGGCAAGCAAGTTTTAAACAAAAGAGCAGTTTTCCGGGTTGGGGAATGGTCCGGGTTTGCTGTTTATCTGGCTGGCTCTAGGGACACGATTTTCTGGATTATCCGAAAAACAAGCCGAGGATATATCCGAAAATGGCTCAATCAAATATCAGAAAACCCCAAAATTATACGAAAAAATCCAAAAACAGCCTATATGGTGAAGAGAAAAATTCCCAGAATGTGTAATTTTCGGTGCGCAGCAACTGGAAAATCAGCTGAATTTTGAAAGAAATAGGTACACATGATTCTCATGCATTTGCATGTTATACATTATCTGAAAATCTCAAAAATCTCATGCAATTTGTTGCCCCCCCTCAGGCTCTGTTTGACCTACCCCCTCAGGAAATTTTTTCTAGAATTTTGTATCGAAAATTATAATAAAAATATGTCTGGATTAGGTGTAAACAGGGATGGGACCGGTATACGGTATTATACGGTATCATACGGTATTTTTGGCTATACGGTATTATACGGTATAAAAAATACGTATAATACCGTATAGTTGTTAAAACTGAATCAGTCAGATTTTTTCAGTAAACTCATGTCATTTTCGCGATTTTAAAGGTGCCAGTACCGTTTTTTGGTTTTGTAAACAATGTTATCGGTTAGAAAAACACAAAAATCTACTTTATGGCAGTTTTTTAACTTCCTAGAAATGGAAAATGTGATATACAAGTACTTGTCAAAAGTTGAGATACCTGCAATTTTGCTTTTGAATAAAATCAACATATCTTTGGTTAACATTTCACTAATTTTAAGTGAAGCAAATCTGTCCAACCAAAATACAATTAATATTTACAATAGGCATAATTAAAAATAAATTCAATATATTGTCGGCTCAGCTTCTAATCTTTAAATAAACAGACAGTACTACTTACAAAACAGATCACAATCAAAAATAGCCGTGTTTTTCACAGAAAAGGTCGACCACAAAAAATAATTTGTGTTTTGACCAGAACTTGGCGATATGCTAGCGTAACCGGGTGTTTTAAAGCGTTTGCAGCATACTATACGGTATACGGTATTATACGGTATCGAAAATACTATACGGTATACGGTATTTTTATTCCGGTCCCATCCCTAGGTGTAAATGAACTCAGAACAGCTTATGATCAGGCCGGCCAGCTGGCTGGCGTGCGGTCGGGCGGCCTCTTTTCTCTCGCTCCCTCTGTGTTTAACAATGGCCGTACAAAATTCTGTCTGTTGCCTCTCGGTGAATGTAAATAGCTTGCTGGACAAGCTAGAGCAGCTAAGGAGTCAAATCTGCTTGCTGGAGGCAGATATCTGTTGTGTGCAAGAGTCGAAATTGGATGCCAGTATTTCTGATCAGGAGCTGCAAATTGCTGGCTATCAACTGTTCAGACGGGACCGAAACCGTTGCGGAGGTGGAGTGGCTATCTTTGCACGTTCTGTTCTCTCTCCACTGCTGCTCCGTGCCCCATCCGACCCAACCTTGGAGCTGATTGGCATCAAAATTCAGACTCCAAGAGCACCTATTTCTGTGATTTGCTGCTACAAGCCACCCAGAGTTTCTGCTACTGATTTTTCTGACAGTTTGCTGAACTACATCTCCTTGCAAGAGCATGCCAACGGTCGCACTGTCCTCTGCGGTGACTTTAATCTCGATGCCGACACTGTCAGTGAGTTTGCTCATCTGCAGCCCCTAATCAACGTCTTTTCTTTCACTCAGCACATTGACAGCCCAACGCATCTGCATAGAACTATCGATTTGCTGTTTACCGGCCAGCGGCTCCCTGTGCTAGACTGGGGCCTGCGTGACTCTATTGAGAAGCACCACCTGGCTGTGTGGTGCAAACTGCGTGTTGCCAAGCCCAAACCGCCCCGTCGCAAGAAAAGGCGCATCTTTTTGTGGGGCGAGGCTGACTGGCCCCAACTGCGAAGGGACTTGGCTGAGGCGGGACTTTTTGACGCTATATTTGCCAGCTCCGACTGTGATACTGCTTGGTCTGAATTTTGCCGCCGTCTCTGGTCCTGTGCCAATAACTGTGTGCCTACAAAATTTGTCAAGCCAAAAGCCACGCACCGAGCTGTCGTTTGCCCAGTTGTGCGTCAGGTTATGCAGGAAAAGGAGGAGGCGCGCCAGCGTTTCAAGGACTCCGGTGACCCCGCCGCCCACTCAGCTTACGTGCGACTTCGGCGCAGGGGTAAATTTCTTGTGAAACAGGCAGTCAGAGAACGTACGACTCGTGCGTTTGAGAACTGTAACAGCCCGACTGAGTTTTGGCGCACGGTGCGAACGTTAAGGGGCCAATCGAAGGAGATTCCCTCCATCACAACCACTGCAGGTACCACGCTTACTTCCGCAAAAGAAAAAGCAGCCGCCTTGGCAGAGCACTTTGAGTCTGTCTACACTCCAGCTCAAACTGGCCCCCTACCGTTTCCAGCCGAAGAGCTGCCTGCTGAGCTAAGCTGTTCTCCAGTCTTTGTTGAACGTGAGTTGCTCGGCTTGAAAGCTGCAAAGGCACCAGGCCCAGACCAGATTCCTACTGTACTATTGAAGCAGTGCGCCGCTGTGTTGGCTCCTCCCCTGGCCGCCCTCTTTACACGCTCTCTTAAGGAGGGTTCTGTGCCCGCGGCCTGGAAATTGGCCCATGTTGTCCCTGTGCCTAAGCGCTCCCCATCCGAGGCGCCATCTGACTTCAGACCGATCGCACTGTTGAGTGTCGTTTCTAAGGTGATGGAACGCTACATCAAATCCCTGATGGCGCCGTTCATCCCTATCTCAGATCAGCAGTTTGGCTTTCGTAGTGCCCGATCAACCTCTGACTGCCTCACAACATTTGTGCACAGAATCTCTCTTGCTTTGGATAGCCATGGAAAGGCAGCTGCTGTGTTTCTGGACATTAAAGCTGCTTTCGATTCTGTGCCCCACGCTTCTCTGCTTAACTGCTTGCAGCATGATTATTCGCTCCCGAACTGGCTGCTCCAGTGGCTTTCCTCATACTTGCAGAATCGACGATTCTCTGTTACTGTGGACGGCGAAACCTCCTCTGAACACCAGATGCACTCTGGTGTGGCGCAAGGCTCAGTGCTTGGGCCAGTTCTCTTTACTGCCTATATTGATTCTGTGACCAGAGTCCGACTGGACAGTGACACCAGTGTCCTGCTTTATGCTGATGACACCTCTCTTCTTCGGCCAATTTCTGGGCCCCAAGACGTGCACCATCTCCAGGCAGACCTGAACTCGATTTGCCAGCAGTTTACCAACTTGGGTCTGCACTTAAATGCTGCAAAGACAAAGATGGTTCTGTTTTCCCGTAACACCCGCCGCGATCACTACCGGGCTCTCCCTCAGCTTTACCTAAACGGAGAGGCCATCCAAGTTGTAGAGGAGTGCAAGTACTTGGGTGTTACCTTGGACAGTCGGCTTGCGTTCAACCGGCACTCTCAACTGGCAGCTCTCCGCACTCGTCGGGCGATCGGGGCAGCAAGGCGACAATTTCTGGGTAAAGCGCCGTTGTCTGTTTTCGAAAGGTTGTTTAAGCAGTGTTTTTTACCGCAGTTGTGTTATGCAATCGAGTGCTGGTTTCCAAAAACAAATTACAGTAGGGCTAGGCTCGAGAAAACTCAGGGACTCTTTGCTAAGCTGTTCTTAAATCGTTATGATCTGTCTTATGGTGAGCTTGTTCAACAGTGCAGTCTTAGTCCTATTTGGTTGTTAGCTGCTCAGAGAAGACTCCTATCCTTTTATCAATACTATCATGGTGCCCGTTACAGCCCTGTAGATCTTAGAAATGCTGTTAGACTAGGCGTGCGAAGAAGTGAACGTTTAAACTTAGCCCATAGCTGTCACGTTGAGCTGACCAGTCGTACGGTCGCCACGGGCAGCACTTTGTTTTACGCAGCCTCTTGTATCTGGAATGCCTTACCCCAGTCTGTTGTCTTAAGTAATTTGTGCAGTTTTAGAAAGTTTGTTACTGGTGATTTGTTTCAAGACTTTGTTATTAGACAACAACAACATGTACATATAGCATAGGCTTTGTTTTATTTGTTTTACTGCTTCTGCCTAAGTACCGTTTTACAGGTGTCTGGCTTTAAAAAAGGAAGTAAAGATTGATTGATTGATTGATTGATTGATTGATTACTTCAACTTATTTTAATGAAAAATAAGCCGAAAAACCTTGACTTTCAGCCAGAAATCGGACTTTTTAGCTTACCACCCCCTCACCCCCCCTCAGGCGCTCCTACCCCCCTCAGGAATTGAAAATTTTACTGCCCCCCTCTGCCGAAATGCTAGCCCATGTCTGGGGGAGGGTTGTTGTTAAGGAGGCTGCCGGACCTTGTGTCTGTCCATGTTCTATAGCAGTTGGCTACTCTAAGTTCGAAAGGACAAAAAGTTACAGCAACAAAAACAATGCGTGGGTTACAGTGCAATTAAAAGTGCAGTAAAAGATGTCATCGGCAGACCCGAAAGCGGAGGCATCGAACGGTGCAGAGTTGGAGGAGGATTCAGAAGGAGCCTACAAAGCTCCCGCCCCTAAACCCTTAGAAGACATCCTGAAGGCAGACCAGGAGGATGAAAGTCTTCGAAGATACAAAGAAGCCTTGCTAGGAAAGGGGGCAGACGCTGTGGTGCTAGGTCGGTTTCAGAGTTGTGAAAAGGTTGGACTCTGATACAAATCCAACATCCCTTGTTAAGTCCAAAGTTGAGGGTAAACCCCTCACTCCCGACCCATGTATGAGTCGGGTCGGAATGTGATAGTTTGCCTTTTTAGGGATTATATCAGGCGGGAAAACAACAGAATCTGGTGGTTTAACTTTGATTCGATATTACGGAGAAGTTTGGACTAGGCCATACATGTAACAGGTCATCCGCCGATGGGGGGAGGGGGGGTTGGGGGGGGTCTGAGCCAAAATTTTGGGGGAGGGGGTGGGCACTAAAAAACGCTCAAAAAATCGAGAAAAATCGCAATTTTTGGCCTAAAAATCGCCAAAAATCGCTAATTTGGGCTGAAATACAGCTAAAAAGTGCTGTTTTGCAGGCGATTTTGGCAATTTTTGTGTGTGAAAGTGTAAAAAATTGCAAAAATTTGCTCGAAAATTTACTTGCCAGAAAAATCGGTGGGGGGGGGGGGTCGGTGAAATCGTCTCGGGGGGGGGGGGGGTCCCATCCGGGGGGGTCTGGCCTATGTCGGGTGGGGTCAGAACCCCCAGACCCCCCCTGTTACATGTATGGACTAGGCATTGTCTCCGGATTGACGATTCAAAGCTAAAACACCAGATTCTGTGGTTTTACCGCCTGATATGATCCCTAAAGGGCAGACTGTCAGATTCTGACTCAACAGAAAGCATAATCAATTCAAAATCCACTTGGTTTGCCAATTAACCAAGTCTTGGACCTGCTCAAACCATATAGCAATTATGTCTCCAATTTTGATGTAGCGAAACGCTAAATAGGCTTACAAATAGTTGAAAAATGCAGTTTTTTAGAATAAGACAAAACCAAAGACAAAAAGCACAATCTAGCACGCCCTTCAATTTCCGGCTACATGGTCTAGCTGGTTTAACATAGTAGTAACCAGATGCCTTAGCAGCCTTCCATATCTAGAGCCAAATGCAACAAGTTGAGAAGGAAAACCCTGTTAAATGTCACGATTTGCATTCACTGTCCCAACCTATTTACTGAGTTTTGTTTGGCCTTTTTGAATATCCGCTTATTTTCTAGAACCAAACAACCCCAAACATGTACTGGTGCGCAGTTTAACTTTGGTTATCGACGGCAGACCAGACGAAACTATGGACCTTGCAGGTATTTTTTATTTTTTATACCTATTTACCATACATGTAACAGCTCCGAGCCGACCGGGGGGAGGGGGGTAGGGGGGGCGGGTTTTCCTCAGGTGGGGGGTCGAGGGGGGGTTTCGCCCAGAGGGGGTCCAAAATTTCAAAAAGCTCCAAAACGCTTGGAAATGCGTTTTTAGCACGTTTTTTCCAGTAAGGAGGCTAAAAATCGCTATTTTAAGAGTCGTTCTCTGAACCGATCGAGTTTTAGTATTCAGACCCCAAAATTGAAAGCTTGAGCTAGAGAGCTGTAAGTTGGCACACTAATACATACTTATGAGTTATCTTTCAGCTGCAAAGGATTAGTGGATCTGACGCTCCTGTCCTGAGATATAGCCTTCCGAAAATCGGTCTGCTTAACTATGGGACCAAAATTTCAAAGTCTAATTTCTCGCTTCATACTCGGAATTCGGACCTAAAAATTGGGGGTTTTAGAGTACTTTTAGACTGCTTTAAGAAACTTTCGTCAAATTTTCGTTTTCAGAAAAAAAATTTTTTTCGCCCCCTTTGCGCCCCCCTAGCTCGTCTGGAACCCCCCCAACCCAGTTTTTTTTATTTCAGAATAATGTTGCGCTATCAACTACCTACCGTTTGGTGTGAAGCATTGTTTGCTCAGACCCGAAAAACGTGAGAAAATTGAGGTCAAACATGTTCCGGTCGCAAAATTTTCGCACTTTTCTCAGGTCAAATATTTCCAAGTCCGGTTTTCCACCTACTATTTTTTTTATAGTACGAATTCGGACTTAAAAATTGGCGGTTTTAGAGTACTTTTAGACTGCTTTAAGAAACTTTTCTCAAATTTACGTTTTCAGAAAAAAATTTTTTTGCCCCCTTTGCGCCCCCCTAGCTCGTCTGGAACCCCCAACCCAGTTTTTTTTTATTTCAGAAAAAAGGTGCGCTATCAATTACCTACCGTTTGGTGTGAGGCATTGTTTGCTCAGACCCGAAAAACGTGAGAAAATTGAGGTCAAACATGTCCCGGTCGCAAAATTTTCGCACCTTTCTCAGGTCAAATATTTCCAAGTCCCGTTTTCCACCTACTATTACGAATTCGGACTTAAAAATTGGGGGTTTTAGAGTACTTTTAGACTGCTTTAAGAAATTTTTGTCAAATTTTTGTTTTCAGAAAAATAATTTTTTTCGTACTAGTAGGTGGAAAACCGGACTTATTTGACCTGAGAAAAGTGCGAAAATTTTGCGACCGGGACATGTTTGACCCCAATTTTCTCACGTTTTTCGGGTCTGAGCAAACAATGCTTCACACCAAACGGTAGGTAATTGATAGCGCAACATTTTTCTGAAATAAAAAAACTGGGTTGGGGGGTTCCAGACGAGCTAGGGTGGCGCAAAGGGGGCAAAAAAAATTTTTTTTTTCTCAAAACGTAAATTTGAGAAAAGTTTCTTAAAGCAGTCTAAAAGTACTCTAAAACCCCCAATTTTTAAGTCCGAATTCGTACTAGTAGGTGGAAAACCGGACTTGGAAATATTTGACCTGAGAAAAGTGCGAAAATTTTGCGACCGGAACATGTTTGACCTCAATTTTCTCACGTTTTTCGAGTCTGAGCAAACAATGCTTCACACCAAACGGTAGGCAATTGATAGCGAAACATTATTCTGAAATAAAAAAAATGTGTTAGGGTGTTCCAGAAGAGCTAGTGGGCGCTAAGGGTGAGAAAAAAATTTTTTTTCTGAAAACGAAGATTTGACGAAAGTTTCTTAAAGCAGTCTAAAAGTACTCTAAAACCCCCAATTTTTAGGTCCGAATTCCGAGTATGAAGCGAGAAATTCGAGTTTGAAATTTTGGTCCCATAGTTAAGCAGACCGATTTTCGGAAGGCTATATCTCAGGACAGGAGCGTCAGATCCATTAATCCTTTGCAGCTGAAAGATAACTCATAAGTATCTATTAGTGTACCAACTTACAGCTCTCTAGCTCAAAGTTTCAATTTTGGGTCTGAATAGGGCAAAGGACCAAAACGCGATCTGACCAGAGAACGACTCTTAAGGTGCCAAATAGCGTTTCAGAGTTAAAAATAAGCAAAAAATTTCAAAAAGGGCTTCCAAAAACCTCGATTTCTCTTAAATGTCAGCAGTGGAAACAGTGGCATGTCCAAGATTTCGGAAAGGTGGGGTGTAAAATTTTGAAAGTGTCTGGTTGGGCCGCTGCCCAACCAGGGTAAGAAAATTTAGCAAAATTTGCCTTAAAAAACGCGTTTCTAAGGCATTCCGAGCTTAAAATTAACAAAAATTACAAGTTTTAGTAGTTTGAAGTGGCCTGGTTGGGTTTCTGCCCGACCAGGGCGAGAAAATTTTGAAAATTTAGCATTCAAAAACGCATTTAAAAGGCATTCTGGGCGATTTCTGAGCCACTTTGTTAGTACTGGAGCCACTACTAGTACTTGTATTTTTGGGTCCGGGGGGTCCCTTAACTTGCTCGGGGGGTGAGGGGGGGTTTGGCCTTTTCAGCTGGGGGGGGTAACCCCCAAACCCCCCTAGTACATGTATGCTATTTACAGTCAGGCACTTAACGCTGTTTATGGTACCGGTACCTTATATGGTACCACCACATGCCTCGAACTCGATGAAAGTATACATGTAACAGGGGGTCTGCCCCCACCCGACTTAGGCTAGACCCTCTGGATGGGACCCCGTCCCCGGAACGATTTTTCGGACCCCTTCCGTTTTCTGGCAAGTAAATTTTTAGCAAATTTTTGCGATTTTTTGCAATTTCTGGCACAAAAATTGTCAAAATCACCTTTTAGCCCAAATTGACGATTTTTAGCCGGAAAATTGCGCTTTTCTCGATTTTTGAGCGTTTTTTGTACCCAACCCCCTCCCAAAATTTGAGCTCAGACTACCCCGGCCGGCGCCAGACCCCCAAACCTCTCCGGCAGACGTACTTGAATGGATGAAAGTATTCAATTCCCCCTCAGCCCCCTCAGGATCTGAAAATTGAGCTTCACCTCAGCTGAAATTAAAATGCTAGCCAATTACTGCCAATACCCAGCACCATACATAGAACAAACAGGTCGGGGCCGGGGAAAAAAGCTCCGTAACGCCTGTAAATGCGTTTTTAGCACGTTTTATTCCATAAGAAGGCTAAAAACCGCATTTTGAACTGCCAAATAGCGTTCAAGAGATAGAAACAAACAAAAAACAACAGAAAGGGCTTCTGAAAATAGCCGTGAATATCGGCAGCGGAATCGCCAAATCTGGTTACCAAAGGCCGTTTAAGCGAATTCTAAGCTAATACTTGGTGATTTGTGAGCCAGTTTGTTAGACAAGGGTCGTGCGGGACCTGGAAAGTCAAGGAGTCATGGAAAAGACAGGGAATCAGGCATACATGGGCCGGAAAAATCCGGAGGGGGGTAGGAGGTCTGGAGACCTCGGGGGGGGGGGCGGGTGTCCCCCGAAAAGAGGCAAAAAAACGCCTATTTTGCCTTAAATATTCCTCCCTCCGGGTGGGGGAGGGGGTATGGCCTGCCGAGGGGAAGTGGTATACCACCCCTTCCCCCCGGACCATGTATGGAATCAGGGAAAAGTCAGGGAAATTGGTGTCTGGTCAGGGAAAAATTTGATAGCAGCAGAAACATCTCGCCGCCAAATGGTTCTGTCAGGGCTTTACACAACAACCTTTTGAAGATCGGTCTTCTGACTTTATATACTACTACTTAAACTGGAAATTTACCCTCTGAATACCGTTTAAATACGTTTTACAAATCCAATTTTTTTAAATTTTCTCAGATTGGTTGCAGTTTCCTCACCCTGGTCGGTTAGGGAATTTTGACTTTGGTCATGGAAAAGGTCAGGGAATTTTGCTATACAAAAGCCGCACGAGCCCTGTTAGAGCTGGAGCCGCTACTAGTAGTTGTATGTTGGGTCGGGGTACCTGAACTATCTCGTGTCGAGGGTGGGGTGGGGAGGTTGGTCTGTCTAGTTACAGGTAAGGTAGGCCCAACCCCTGGTACATGTATGTCGGCTATTTTCTGTATCAATAGAAAAGATAATATTTTGTATTTTGGACGAGAAGCAGAAGGCTGATTACTGGTCTGCTACTTTATGAGAAATTATCGCATAAATTCTGGCGGCCATAGGCTAGCATTTCGGCAGAGGGGGGGGGGTAGAATTTTCAATTCCTGAGGGGCTGCGGGGGGGTAGGAGCGTCTAAGGGGGGCTGGGGGCTGAGGGGTTGGTAAACCAAACCAGCCCGATTTTGGCTAAAATCAAGGCTTTCAGGCTTATTTTTTATTAATCAGTTAAAATAAGCTATTTTGAGCTCATTTACACCTAATCCTGCAGGGTTCATACGGGTCAGGGAAAAGTCAGGGAATTTAAAAATGGTCAGGGAGGTCAGGGAATTTCAGATCTGGTCAGGGAAAATTGTAGAGATTTTCAATAATTTTCTCGCCCTGGTGCCTCGTCAAACTCTGGAGCTGTTAATTCCGGTTGATTATTCGCCAAGAGTACCTTTTAAATGCGTTTTTGAAAGCTATTTCTTCAAAATTTTCTCGCCCTGGTTAGGCAGCTGCCCAACCAGGCCTCGTCAAACTCTGAAACTGTTAATTCCTGTTAATTTTACGCAAAGAGTACCTTTTAAATGCGTTTTTGAAAGCTATTTCTTCAAAATTTTCTCGCCCTGGTTAGGCAGCTGCCCAACTAGGCCTCGTCAAACTCTGAAACTGTTAATTCCTGTTTTTTGAATGATATTTCTTCAAAAATTTCTCGCCCTGGTTAGGCCGCGGCCCAACCAGGCCTCGTCAAACCCTGAAACTGTTAATTCTTGTTAACTTCACGCTCGGAATACCTGTTGAAATACGATTAGTTTTGAATACCAAAGTCACCCTTTGCTTTTAGAAAATTATTGGGTATGCTAGCGTTTATGTAAATATCTGCCGATGCAAAAGAAATCACAAAATTAGGTGCTTGAAAACATTTACTGTTTTATGAGTTTGCTTCTAGAAAGTCAGGGAATTTTAGCACTCAGGTCAGGGAAAAGTCAGGGAATTTGGAAAACCCTGATCCGTATGAACCCTGTCCTGCTGAGGGGGTAGGTCAGAGCCTGACGGGGTGACCCCTCACCCTCAGACCCCCGTTTGCCCATGTCTGAATTCTGCTAACCTACAACAGTCAAGCACTTAAGAGTCAGTCTCTGAACCGATCGAGTCTTGGTCCTTTGCCATATTCAGACCCCAAAAATGAAACTTTGGCGTGGAGGGCTCAAAGTTGGAAGACTAATACGTATGGATAGGTTATATAACCACCGCAAAGGATATCCCGATTCGACGCTCCACGCTCGAGATGCGGCCTTCTGAAAATCGGTCCGCTTAACTATGGGACCAAAATTTCAAAATCGAATTTCTAGCGCAATAATCAGTGTTGGGACTTAAAAATTGGGGGCATAGGGTAACTTTTAGAGTACTTTCAGAATCAACGGTCGAATTCCATTTTCAATGAAAAAAATTTTTTTCGACCCCCTTTGGAGCCCCCTAGCTCGTCTGGAACCCCCCATACACCGTTTTTTTTATTTCAGAGTATTGTAGAGCTATCAATTCCGTTCAGTTTGGTATTAGCCACATTGGCTGTCCCGTGGAAGAAAGTGGTGAAATATGGCTTAAAAGTTGAAAAATCCACAAATTTTAGTTTTGGTACTGCACCAAAATTTCCTGCTGGAGTTTCTAGCGCACGAATCAGTGTTGGGACTTAAAAATTGGGGGTTTAGGGTAACTTTTAGAGTGCTTTCAGAATCAACGGTCGAATTCCATTTTCAATGAAAAAAATTTTTTTGTTGAAAAGTTGAAAATCCTCAAATTTTTAGTTTTGGTTTTGGTTTTAGTAACTAAAAATTTGAGGATTTTCTTGAACTTTGAAGCCATATTTCACCACTTTCTTCCACGGGTCAGAAAATGTGGCTTATACCAAACTGTAAGGAATTGATAGCACTACAATATTCTGAAATAAAAAAAACGGTGTAGGGGGGTTCCAGACGAGATAGGGGGCTCCAAAGGGGTCGAAAAATTTTTTCATTGAAAATGGAATTCGACCGTTGATTCTGAAAGTACTCTAAAAGTTACCCTAAACCCCCAATTTTTAAGTCCCAATACTGATTAGTACGCTAGAAATTCGATTTTGAAATTTTGGTCCCATAGTTAAGCGGACCGATTTTCAGAAAGAGCCGTATCTCGAGCGTGGGCGTCGAATCGGGATATCCTTTGCGGTGGTTATATAACCTATCCATACGTATTAGTCCTCCAACTTTGAGCCCTCCACGCCAAAGTTTCATTTTGGGGTCTGAATACTGAAACTCAGATCGATGGCCCAGAGACTGACTCTTAAGATGCATTTTGCGAGAAAGTCAGCTTTGGTGCCGAAGAGAGGGGGCAAGCAGGGCCATCTCACGGATCTGGTTGATATTTATATCTATTAAAATAGAGCACAGTCGAAGACCAACGGTGCATGCCCGGCCACCAGCAACCCCCTAGAACCGGAGCTGCACCCCCTCAAAGTTGGGTCGGCAGCAATTTTCGGGCTCATTTTAATAGCTCTGACACCCTCCATTCAAACGATCACCCTTCATTCGTTTCTTAAGCTAGGATCCCGACTCGCATATGGTTTTGTAGCTGGTCCAATGGCCTTTCATGTTCTGGTACTCCCGTTTCCAGATCGTAGCTGGTTACCGATATATTCGCCGAAAACTGTGAAATTTCCACAAAATGCCACTCCGTTTTTTTTCGAAAAATCTTAACTTTTTGTGCAAAGGCCCTGCCAAGCCAATGTTTTAACAAAAGTTAGGCATGAGTTGACCAAACAAAATGAGCGCCCCAAAGTGTGCGGTTAGGGGGGAGGGGGGTGTTTTGGCCTCTCAAAGGTGTTCGAAAAAAATTTTTTTCTGCAAAGCTTAGTTGTTAGCATACTGTTATATGCAGATTTGTGTGCTGAGTTCGAAAATGCATTCAGTTTAGCTAGATTCGCTCTGGATCGGGAGAAATTGGCGTCCAAAGTTGAGACCAACCCTTTTTCTTGACTGGCACTACTGGCTAGTATGACCATTAACCGCGGTGCAATGCAGTTTTTCTTATGTAGTTTTTGCTGCTGATTCCGAAAATAACTTCATTTTTGCTCTACGTTGCCTACTTTTGAAGATATCGGTATTTTTATGATTTGGGAAGAAAACGGCTTCACTTGTTATAACATGCTCGTTTGAAAGGTGACACAATCCAGTCGCATGTTAGGTGCAGAGCCATCAAAGTTATATCACCTAATGCAGTTTTTGCCGCTGAGGGCACCTTTGAGAGGCCAAAATACCCCCCTCCCCCCAAACAGCACACTTTAGTGCGCTCATTTTGTTTGGCCAACCCATACCTAACTTTTGTTAAAACATTAGCTTGGCAGGGCGTTTGCACAAAAAGTTATAAACATTTTTCGAAAAAACACGGAGCGACATTTTGCGGAAATTTCGCAGTTTTCGGCGAATATTTCGCTAACCAGCTATGATCTGGAAACGGGAGTACCAGAATCTGAAAGGCCATTGAAACAGCTACAAAACCATATGCGAGTTGGGATCCTAGCTTAAGAAACGAATGAACGGTGATCGTTTGAATGGAGACTGTCAGAGCTATTAAAATGAGCCCGAAAATTGCTGGCGACCCAACTTTGAGGGGGTGTAGCTCCGGTTCCAGGGGGTTGCTGGTGGCCGGGCATGCACCGTTGGTCTTCGACTGTGCTCTATTTTAATAGATATAAATATCAGCCAGATCCGTGAGATGGCCCTGCTTGCCCCCTCAAAGCTGACTTTCTCGCAAAATGCATCTTAATGCCGTTTATGGTACCGGTACCTAGGGTAGTGGACTAGTGGTACCATATGGTACCCCGACGTTCGGCGACTGTGGTGGTACCATATTATGGTACCATACATGGGCCGGGGGTAAGGGGGGTATACCCCTCCCCCTCGGCCGGCCATACCCCCCCCCCCCCCGAGGTCTCCAACCCCCCTACCCCCTCCGGATTTTTCCGGCCCATGTATGTATGGTACCGTCACCATATGGTACCCCTACTCATGGCCATGGGTGCCGGTACCATACATGGTGACCTTACCAAATATGGTTATATTAGCATAACCGGCATTAAATGGCTGGCTGCAGTCAAGTTCTGCTGGTAATCTGGGCACTATTAACGGTTCTGTTTAAGACGTGACCAACGTAGAGAAGAAAACGTTCACAATCAAGGAGGGCACCGGCTACAAGTTGAAGATAAACTTCCACGTTCAGCGCGAAATCGTATCCGGTCTGAAGTACGTGCACAAGGTGCATAGACACGGCATTCCCGGTAAGTTTAGGTTGTATTAGAGTTTAGATTAAAGAATATCCCATCGCTTTCTCTTACCTCCACTCTAATGTCTCGTTCTCGCTCCGTTCGTTATCGATTTTGCTCAAATTTTCGGCAAAAATTAACGTGACAGACAACTGACTACAAGTGATGCAAGTTTGGTGCGAAAATTGCAACTACTTTCGGTGGCCTGGGTGGAGCTTTTTGCCGACCACCAACTCTTTGCGGCAAGAAACTTGCCCCGCCGACAAGATGAACGCACAACGTCGCGCAGCCAAACCACTACACCAACTGTGCCGGCTACAATTGATGCAAGTTTGGTGCGAAAATTCCAACTATTGCCGGTTTTATTAGCCAAAAGCAAGAATCAGGGTGGCTCGCGGAAATTCTAATTTCTCGGTTAACTCAAGAAATATGGCTTTGAAAGTTGATGCAATGATTCATGTTGCCATTGGGCATAACATACTGACTGTGCAGCCCTCTAGCTCAAAGGGCACCAAAATTGGGGAATTTCAAAACATGATCTTAAGAAATCTGTACCTTCTTTCTAGAGTCAAAGCACTGAATCTGTTGGTAATCAACACAAAATTCAGCAGCAAGTCCGACAAATGAATGAATCTGATATTTAAGGCCTGTTCCACATAAAGGAAATGATTGTAGTGATTTTACGAAGAAAAGTTAGATTTAGCAATGTTTTTGAAATTCCTTAATTTTAGTGCCCTTTGAGCTACTGGACTGCCCAGTAGTACATTATGGCCAATGACAACACAAATCATTGCTGCAACTTTCAAAGCCATACTCCTTGAGTTAACCGAAAAAAATTAGAATTTCCCTGAACCATTCTGATCCTTAGTTTTTGGGTAGTAAAACCGGCAATACTTGGAATTTTCGCCCGAAACTTGCATAAGTTCCAGCCGGCACAGTTTGTGTAGTGGTTCAGGCCGCAAAGCCACTGTGCGCGACGTTTTGCGTTCATCTCCTCGGCGGGGCAAGTTTCTTGTCGCAAAGAGTTAGTTAGTGGTCGGCACAAAGCCCCACCCAGACCACCGAAAGCTGGTGACAGCTAGTAGGTAAATGGGAACCGACTGGATCTGCAGCTCCCCAAAGCATGTTTGTGTTGGAGGAAAAGAAGATCAACGACGTCAGGAGCTGTCTGAGAAACCCCTCTACCGGTTTAGTGCCACCGGCTGGGCGGCCGTTGGGAGTTGACAGCACCATGACGTCACCGCGTCAGGCACTCTCTTAGTGACTGACACCCAACAGATTGGCTAAGAGTGGCTTGGCAGTGAAAGAAGGGCACAGCGTCCGAGATGACGATATCTGGGGTCGCCAAATGGCGAAGCAGGACTATTAGGCGATTTAGCGGTACTATTAGGCGACGGTACTATTAGGCGACAGAAATCTTTTTTTATATAAGTCCGTACGGCAACATAGGTTACCACTAAAACATAGCACAACAATGCAAACAGCACAACAGCAATTAAAACAAAGTATAACAAAATAGCAAAGCAATTTGAAGGACTCATTTAAAAAATAAGTGCAACACCATGGATGGATAAATTCCAACTCACTGAGCACTCATTAGTAGAGTAGAAAACATTTCTGGATACATTCATTCTGGATACAGTCGCCATACATGGGCCGTGGGGGGTCCAGGGGGGGTTGCCCACACCTCAACTTGGGCTCTACCTCCCAAACTACCCCACCCACCCACCTGAAGCCGACTGTTGTTCCTGACCCCACACACTAAAATCGCCGCGGCCCTCCCCCAAAGCGGCAGGTCCACCCTCAAATTTTCGGATTTTCACTACCCCCAACCCCAACCCATTTTTCCGGCCCATGTATGCATGGCCGACCGGACGGCCGCTCGCGTGCTTGACGCAAGCTGGGGAATAGGGGCAATTGCCAGGATTTGAGTTAGAAACAGTCAGGGCAGGTGGCTTGTTTAGCTATAAGTTAACGAGTTATAAGATTAACGAGACATGATTTTAGTGCCACTTAGCCATGCATAGTTAAAAACAGCGCATTTAGGCTTACAGCTGAACATGGCCCCTTGACTGATTCGGAAGGCCCGCCTAATTGGTACTATTATCTAGTGTTCCGACGATATCAAAATTCGTCGATTTTCGATATCGATATCGATATTTTCAGCTCAATATCGATCGATATCGATATCGATATTTATAGTTATGCAAGAAAATCTGAAAATTTGAAAGAACCAACTGCTCTTGCTGCTTATCAGTCAAGCACTGATGCAATCGGCGATCTGATATCTGTTAAGTAGAGAATCGCAGAAAGGTAGTGGCCCTTCTGAAGCCCTTCAATGAAAAGGTTGACCCCTCAGGCCGATGCCCCACCCTCATTAGGCATAGATGAGCTCAGACAGAATAGCATATTTTAACCAATTTTAATGACAAAAAAACAAAAAACCTTGATTTTAGTACATAATCGGACTTTTTTTGTTTACAATCCTTTGAACCACCCATCAGCCGGCGGCACCCCCTCAGGATTTGAAAATTTACCACCCCCTCAGCCGAAATGCTAGACTATGTCTGCTTCTGCCCTCCTGTTTCAAGTGTGTACAGTAAAGTGAGCAGCTCTTCAGTGTTGTTGCAGACATTTAAGAACCTAAGTGTTGCTGTCTGAAAGCTGAAAATGCCAAGAATTTGCTGTTTCTGAGAACAATCATGCCATTGTTAGGTTTTGACTATACCATCGATTTCTGAGTTGTGCAGGAAAAACGGTTTTTTACTGTTCCAGAGAAATAAACTTGACTACCGTTTTGTTTTTTCCTACATACTTTTCCGCACAAAAAATATCGAAAATATCGATGCAAAATATCGCGATATCGATATCGATATCGATATTGGAAAAAGGGTCGATATATCGACTTTTCGATATCGATATCGATATATCGTCGGAACCCTACTATTATCAATTAATGTTTTTTGTCGCCTAATAGTACCATCGCCTAATCGGCGTCGCCTAATAGTACCGTACCGGCGAAATGGACCGTGCAGGTCTGATCGTAGGGTCGTAGATTGTACAGACCTCGCCACATCGGATTAGCCAGTTGCCGCGTTAATTGTTGCTGAAAATTTGAGGCAAACCTGTAAAAAATCTGACCGAGAGCGCAAGATTTTAGTAAAGGTAAAAAAAGCGATGAGACATTTGTTTATCTAATCTACACTGTAAGAGCAACCGACTTTGTACGGCAGTACGGCCAATAAAAATAATAAGCTAAACTGTCTTAAGTCTGTTTTGGACTTAACTGAAGCTGGTACTTGTAGCCACACCATAGGTCATCCCCCCGGAACGATTGAGCTGGAAAAATCGCAGATTTGGTCTCATAAACCATGTCAAAATTGCTGTTTTACACGTAATTTAACCAATTTTACTTGAAATTGCAAAAATTACCACATTACCAATATTACCAAAAGTTTATGCAAGTACGGCCATACAGTAATCGTCATCTCGGACGTTGCCTTTCTTACACTGCCAGCCATGCTGTTGGGTGCCGGTCACTCAGAGAGCGTCTGGCGTGTTGACGTTATTATGCTGTCAGCTTGCGATGACCGCTGGTGCCCGGCATAGTTGGTCTCTCAGACAGCTTCTGACGTCATTGATCTTGTTCTACAACGCGGCAGGCTTTGGTGCAATGGCAGATCCAGTCGGTTGCCATTTGCCTACTCGCTGTCACCAGCTTTCGGTGGCCTGGGTGGAGCTTTGCTAGGTTTAATTCCAGTCAGACTGGTTTTGAACCCACTACAACCGCTAAGCAGCAAGCTACCCACTGAACCAACTTAGCGACCCAGGCCCCACTTACATACATACGTTTAGTTTAGTCGGGTGACGGGGCTAATATTGTTTTCACCCTATATGACTAACTTATGCTATGACTGATCAAACTCTTAATGAGTACTAGTTAAGCTGGTTTAATTCTACTAGAAAGATGTGGCTGATTGATTGGTTTCAGGCTCGTCCTTACCACGTATGTTTGGTGTTTGCACGTGCCAGTGAAGGTGTAATATTATTCATAGCATGCGTTGTATACTTAGCTTACGTAGCTTGCAGTTAAAACCGCTCCATTAAGGGGACCTTTTGTTCATCAGCGCCGGCCTAACTTTACAACTTTCTGCTCTGCCTTCATTGCATGTATATATACCTTAGAAACACTCAGAATATAACTTTTCCAGTGCATCATTAAATACAAAACGCTAGCTTTTATATTGATTTTTTATTCGCAGCCTATAGACACTATCCTATTTGCTCTTTTGAATGGTTTGTGCAAATTGACTTCGTTTGTCGATTCTAGAGGTTATTTGGCTCATGCTTAAATAACTATTTAATCGCCTGCTGTCCTGACAACGGCGAACACTAGTAACAGTTTTGTTTGATTGATAGGCGTTGTTAACCACATATAGAAGAGAAATAAGCAAACAAGCTTAGAACACAAGCAAGCTACTGGGTGTTTAAAAGAACAGTACACGGACAACGAAACGTCTGCCATTTTGCATTGTTCGAAACTGCTTTTTGTTTACATGATGATTTACACAATACTTTAATAAAAAGAGTAAATCGTTACTGCGCTAGAGAGCTGAAATTTTAGGGCACAAAATGTGATTCGAAAATATCGCTAGTTTCAGCTTTTAAGTAATTGGTCACTGCAGACAGACATTTCTTTGCTTGTCCACTGTTTTTATCTGATTCTGCCTCCGTATAACAGACAGGGAATTAACAACATAATATAATTATAATGGCACTGACAGACATGGGCTAGCCTTTCGGCTGGAGTGGTGCTAAATTTACAAATCCTGAGGGAGGGGGGTAGCGGCGGCTGATGGGTGGTTGAGGGGATGGTAAGCCAAAAAGTCCGATTTCTTACTAAAATCAGGGTTTTTATTATATTTTTGTCTAAAATAGGTTAAAATAAACTGTTGGGACCTGATCTACGCATACTTTTATCATAATTTTTATCTACATAATCCGTCCTCCTAAAAATTCCCGAGGAAGGTAGGGGCGTGCTGATGAGAGTAGGTCAGAGCCTGAGGGGTCGGCCTCCCTTTTGCCTATGTCTGTTCAGACGGAAATGACTGGCGTTTAACGGCGTTTATGGTACTAGCACCATGTAAGGTGCCAGTTCCATATGGTACTGTCACCTCGTTACATGGCCATGGGTGCCGGTACCATAGTGTATGTGATACCACCATACATGTAACAGGTCATGTGCCGAAGGCGAGTGGTTGGGGGTCTGGCGCCGGCCGAGGGGATCTGAGCCTAAATTTTTGGGAGGGGTTGGGGACTAAAAAACGCTAAAAAATCGCAATTTTCATCTAAAAATCACTGATTTGGGCTGAAATGCACCGGAAAAGTGCTGTTTTACAGGCGATTTTGGCAATTTTTGTGTGAAATTTTAAATTTACTCAAAAATTACTTGCCAGAAAAATCGGAGGGGGAGGCGGAAAAATCGTCTCGGGGGGGGGGGGGGGCTCGGGGCATGACCCCAGTTCCGACATTCCCCAGTTCCGACATCCCCAGTTCCGACACCCCAGTTCCGACATCCCCATTTCCGACACTCCCCAGTTCCGACATTCCCCATTTCCGACTTTTATACAGAAATACTCCATTTTTTCAGAAATACTCTTTACAACAGAACGCTTTTAGCTTTACAACGTTTTCAAGCATTTCCCGGTAATAGCATAACAAAACAGCACGCATTTCCAGGTAGCAGTATAACAATAATGCTGAGGACTGCAGAACGAATACAATACAAATTTGTACAAGTACGTACTTAACTTACAGTGACAAATTGGTGGGCTGCGAAAGATTATACGAAACGCCCCTCAAGAAAGAAAACTCAGCGTCAAAGTTTAAATCGTTGCGGTTTTGCACATAGACATCCGTCAGATTGGCGATTCTTGCGTTGATCTCGGCATAGACCTTGTTCAACCGGATGACCTGTTGACCTGCGCCAAGTTGCTGCAGCACTGCCTCAGTTGCAGTCTGTTCAGAACGAAGCGCGTCTATAAAACGGAAGAAACTTGGAGATGGGTGGCCGCTCAACCGCTTCTTGAACCCTGAGTGCCAGCCTTCAAGGTTATTATTCGGACGGAACCGGGCAGCAGCTTCTCCTTCCAATTGAGCCTCTGCAGCAAAATAAATTAAATTATTGATAGCAACGATTAGATAGATACAGTATAGATAGGATAGCAACGCTTCGAGAAAGAGGAACTTACGGTATTGTCGGTGCAGCTGAGGCATAGGCTGAATGGCAGTGGCTGCGGCTTCCTTCATCTGACTCTCAACCACACGCACTTGAGCACCAGGTAGATCCGGAATGCATTCTTGAAGGTGACCGCCTCTTTCGACTGCCGCAGTCATTTCGATGTTTGTCCACAATCGGCCATTGCACCTTTTAGTCTTGTTGCAGATCCATTGCCGCTTGACTGCTCCATTCTTAGCTTTCTGGTGTTCGCGATACACATGGCCCGCAAATGCAACTGCGTCTTTACCTTTAGACGTCTTGAATGCGGTCACACCATCGACCCAGTTCAGCGCCATACTAACGGCGGGCGGCAACGAAAATATAAAGCGCAAACTGACCTCAGTTGCGCGCAAAGATGGTGCCAGTTGCGTGTAGGCCGGCTTACTGATAAGCGAAGTTTTATGCTAATTTTGTGTTCCTACACTTGTTATGGAGCTACGTGCATTATTGTTATACTGCTACCTGGAAATGCGTGCTGTTTTGTTATGCTATTACCGGGAAATGCTTGAAAACGTTGTAAAGCTAAAAGCGTTCTGTTGTAAAGAGTATTTCTGAAAAAATGGAGTATTTCTGTATAAAAGTCGGAAATGGGGAATGTCGGAACTGGGGAGTGTCGGAAATGGGGATGTCGGAACTGGGGTGTCGGAAGTGGGGATGTCGGAACTGGGGAATGTCGGAAGTGGGGGTAAACCGGGGCTCTGGCCTAAGTCCGGTGAGGGGCAGATCCCCCTGTTACATGTATGGGTACCACTACCATTACAAAATTTCAATGAAGTGGTACCATGATGGTACCGGTCGGTACAGTTACCAATTCGAAGGTAGGGTACAATATATGGTCCAACGTGGGGGTGCCATATATGGCGCCGGTACGATATGGTGACAGCACCATGTATGGTGCCACTTCCCTAAATACTGGTGGTACGATATATAGTACCGGCACCTTATGATGTTGGTTAGTGCCATAAACGGCGTTAAGTGTCAGACTGTATATGGCACCGATACCAAATACGGTTCCGGTTTAACTTCAAGCGGCAATGGTAAACTGTTCAATAGAGACTCATCTGATACCATTAGCGTTTGAAGTTTAGCCGGTACCATATTTGGCATCGGTGTCATGCTGAGTGTGAAGGTCTGTTGTAAGCTTGCCGTAGTATGCAAATTTCAGTAGACAAAGACGAGTTTATGGTGGGATCGTACGGTCCGAAAGCAGAGCTGCAATCCTACACCACGCCATTAGAGGAGGCGCCGAGCGGTAAGTCGAGCTTGTTCCAGCCGATCAATATGCTAATTGCATTTGCTCCTCCTTTTAACGCTTCTCTATAAAAGGCACATTAGAGCACCTTCTTGGTACAGCTTAGTCTTGGCTTGTCCTAGGGGAGCGTGCCATAGATAAGCTTGAGAGAGCTCTGCTTAGGGTGTGAACTGCATTTTTATAGGGAGACATGTCAGCTGAAGCAGACATGGGCAAGGGGTTGACCCCCTCAGGAATTTTTAGGCACAGTCATTCTCAACAAGTAACGTAGTTATGGCACCGGAATTGCGCGGGAAATTTGAATTTCTTTATACCATTTCATTATTTATCTATACTGCATGATTGTGGTAGTAAATAGTAAATATAAATCGCATACATGTAACAGGGGGGTCTGGGGGGTCTGCCCCCCACCCGACTTAGGCCAGACCCCCCCCCGGATGGGGACACCCCCCCCCCCCCGAGACGATTTCACCGACCCCCTCCGATTTTTCTGGCAAGTAAATTTTCGAGTAAATTTTTACAATTTTTTACAATTTCACACACAAAAATTGCCAAAGTCGCCTGCAAAACAGCACTTTTTAGCTGTATTTCAATCCAAATTAGCGATTTTTGGCAATTTTTAGCCAAAAAATTGCGATTTTTTTCGATTTTTGAGCGTTTTTTAGTGCCCACCCCCTCCCCCAAAATTTTGGCTCAGACCCCCCAACCCCCCTCCCCCCATCGGCGGGATGACCTGTTACATGTATGATAAATCGATTAAGGTATGATGAGTCGAGGCACCTACAAGGTGAAGTCAAAGTTCACAGACGACGACAAACACGACTGGCTGTCGTGGGAGTGGACGTTGGAGATAAAAAAAGACTGGGAACAATGAGCCAAAAAAACAGCTGTGTGCACTTGCTTTTCTGCGGCTTATCACTTACTACGTTCCTCCTCGGTCTTTGTTCTTTCCTTTCTCTGCCTACTCAACGCAGTCAGGCACTTAACCCTTTTTAACTGTTGCTTTTTAAATGGACAATCGAAAAATTAAAAATGAACTTTTTGCCTTCTCTCTCTTCTTTCTACTACGTTGACGTATAGAAATGGCCGTTTTACAGAAAGAAAAGTGACTAAATTCAAGGGCTATCTAACTAACGCACGAAACCATTTTCTACAGATCTTCATGATGTGCGACTATGCGCCTGTGTTTTGCCTACAGTAGCGTCTTTTTGCGCAAGAAAGTGGACCTAATTTGGGTTGGTGGAGCCCCTCGCGCCTGTTAGAATAAAACGAACTTTTGCTCGAGGCAAAAAACAGTGATAAAACGATCAGTTTTGATCAAATTAAGTCGTTCAATAGAAGGTTTTATTTAAGTAGCTCTTGTTAGGAGCACGGTGGGTACTTCAATTTTCGGTCGACGATTTATTTAGTTAGAAAACCTAACGGCTTTGTTTTACGGCGTTAACAGAAAAGAGATTGCGATCCTCTTTATGTTAAATTCAAGGGCTATCTAATCGTGTCCGGCTACCAAATCAAATGTTTTTGGCTCGTTTATGGTGTGAAAATGGACCCAATTTGTGTTTTTAATCTGAGACGTTTATTGGCACCTTGTAATAAAATATTTTTGGAACCTTTTTGAATAGTTTACCAGCCATATTCTGCTGTTTATACAGGAAACCGAAATTTCCCACAGTGCGCATGCAGACTTTTCACCCCGTGTTTGACATTGTGAATAAGGGTTCAGAAAGTCCAAGTGATAAAGGAAAAATCTGAATTTAGACAACTGTCACAAGCTCAATCGCCAAGGTTGTTAGCTTAGTTTTGGAGAAATCGATTTTTTACGAGTTTTTTCTGCTAGTAACTTCGAAAATTTGCCATTTTGAGACAGATAAATATAACGTAGAATGGCGATACTTGCAGACAATAAGTAAAACACATCCCACTGTACAGTTATGCAAAAATCCGGACAGATTTTTTTGTTGTTTTTAAGGTTTTTTCGCCGATTTGACCCAAATTAGGTCCACCAACTCTAATCATGAGAAATTCAACAATATGTGAAATTCCATAACTTCAATGCCAATGGAAATAGCGTTAAAATGGAAAGATTTCTTTTAGCTGTCATTTCTGCAATTTTTGCCAAATTTGGACTGGAAATTTGGAGACTGTTTGCTAAACTGTGGTGTGGGGTATAAAATTTCATGCGTTAAGAAGAATTCCCATTCCAGAACATGTGTTGTTTAATGAACAGAACAGAAAAAACAGTTCTGCAGGATATCTCTTATCTTCTCAAAACTGACTGTGTTAAACGCAATGCATGAAATTTCAACACAATAGAACACCTATAGTTTAATAAACATTCTCCAGATTTCAGCCAACTTGGCCAAGGTTTGAAACAAGAACGACAGAGAAAAGAAATGTTTCCATTTTGATAGACACCCTCTCTCTATGTTGTCTAGAAATAGGAGTTACGTAAGTGTCTGACTGTTACCTCCGGTACTTAACTACATTTTCTCTGAACGTTGTTGCCTAAATCGGAATTAGTCGGGTCTCGTTATATCTTCGAGTGTCTAGTTATATATTCCCAATTTTCTTCCAGATTTGCTTTGTCTAAGCTAACCTATTGTTGGTACTTACTTAGCTTAGTGATTGATTGACTAAGGGAAAAAATCTTCTAAAAAAGTTGGTTAAGTTTGCTTAATGAACGGTCAGTAATTTAAGAAGATTCTAATGCAGATACAAATCATAATCTTCTTAAATTTCTAGCCAATAGTACAATAGAATATATTTTGTTCATTACAGTAATAATGGTGTCTATTGCCCACCTTATTTGGAAACTTTATATATGTACTGTACATTAATTCTACAGTAGTCTAACCTAGCACTTCACAGTCAGGCACTAACCGCCATATACGGTACTAGTGTTGTTAGGCTCTTTTTTTCAAAAAAAAGCTTTTTTTGAAGGCCCATTTCGAAAATTTTTTATTTTATTCACAGTATGGAAATTTTGGGGGAAAATCTCTGAATTTAGCCTCAGATATACATTAGCAGTGCAGTTCTATCAATTTCATGCCTATTCTATCTAAGCCTAAAAATAGGTTTTGAAGGGCAGCAGCCACTCTGTGAGCAATGCTGCAGGTAGAATGTCGACTCTCAGGCTGTAACACTATGTTTGAACCAAAGTATCAGCTTTTGAATTTAAAGTTGCTTATGATTCAAGCTATATTTCATGCAAGGAAAAAATGTTGAAAAAAATAGCTTCGAAATGAAAAATTTTCATAAAAAAAGCTTTTTTTGGCTTTCAAAAAATATTTTGTTTACAACTCTATATGGTACAAAGCACACTCCCCAAACCACTACCATAACTAGCGGTGCCGTATGTGGTAGCCCTACCGTATATGGGGTTAAGTGTCTGCCTGTATCTTGATTGGTTGCACAATTTTCAGTTGCACAATTCTGGTCTAGGCTGCCGTTGATTCCACTTTTGGTCTTACTGCATTTCTACCGTAACACTTACTGTTCTTGTGCATTGAGGTAAACGGTATAGGTGCTGCTGTGTGATTGCTTGGCTCTTTCTCTCACCTTGCTATGTATAATTGAACAAGTGCATAAATACTCTAAGCTCGTAAGCAACATTGATTCCACATTAGGACAGTCGTGATAATTTTCTCCACTCAATCCGTCAAATATTGGAGGAGCTACAGCCATGTCAAGTTGTGTATTTGTGATATGAAGAATTTCGATTATTTTACCAATTTGTGATAATGAATAATTTCCATAATTTTCTCAATCAGACTCTGTTCGGTTTTTCTAAAAACCGACAAATCTCATTTTTATCTCCGATTTGGCTAAAATTTTGTATTTTAGTTTACTTGACATAAAAAGACATTTTCTCTTCTCACATTTCCCGCCGTTTTTAGGAGGCTCAATTTTTTGACCCAGCCAAACCTCTCAGCTTATAACTCCGGAAGAAATGAACGTAGAAACTTGGGGATTACATTTTTAGAATCAGACAAGCGTTTTCTTTCAAACGAAACCCTACGCGAATGGATTTCGGGCAAAAGTTTTTTTCTGACCCCTTCCGGACCAGATTTGACCCCCCTACGGTTCCAATCCCAAGACTTTTATTTCAGCAAAATGTAGCGCTATCTATTTGCTTTCGATCGCACAAATAGAATCTAGTAATTTTTGAGTTTTTGGACCTTGCAAGTAAAGGTTGAAAATTTCTTCCTTCGAAGCGTCAAATCGCAAAGCGGACTCCAAATTCTTGTTCCTGATGCGATTGCGTTGCGAGTAGGACTTGCGCGGGCGCCTTTTCGCGCCGTCGCCGTGCGGTCCGGCCCGGGACCTGAAAATTTCCAGGCTGCTTCTGATCTCAGCTTAAGCAGTTCCAGGCTTGTTACACCCCTTAACAAAACTCAAAAAGCTTCGACAAAATTTTCAAATTTGTCGTAAACTTGTCTTTATTTATTCAGAAGCAACACTTTGCGCTATAGAAGCTTGATCAAGCCTTGACACTAGCGTTGACGTTTCTTCATTGACAGTTTCCTCTTCAACAACCAACCACTCGCTCACAATCTCATCTACTGGCCGTTGTTTAGTTTCAGGCATGTAAAAAAACAGCCACGCCAAGCAGGCAATTTCCGCCACAATAGCAAATAGGAAGCAGTAGGCGCCTATGGCTTCTTGCAGTGGAGGAAATAGTAAGACTTGACCCAGTGCTACCAACACATTTATGGTCGAGCTGATTGAGGCCGTTTTAGCTCTGCTAGCCTGAAGGAAACCTTTTCAAACACTGCATTTTCTCAAATCAAGTGTGGTAGCGTGCTGTCCATTAGAATGTCTGTCTGTCTGTCTGTCTGTCTGTCTGTCTGTCTGTCTGTCTGTCTGTCTGTCTGTCTGTCTGTCTGTCTGTCTGTCTGTCTGTCTGTCTGTCTGTCTGTCTGTCTGTCTGTCTGTCTGTTTGTAGCGATGACCTGTTACAATTATGGTATTCTTACATTTCATTACCTCTTATTCTTATTGAAAAATGCAAAAGTTACCTGAGGACAAACTTCTCCCAGCAATAAGGTAGCTATAGAGCTAATGCAAAGCACATCAGAAGCGGTGAAGCTCAGAACCCCCACAAGCCCCACAATTTTCGTCGACAGTCTTCCATTGTGCAGCAGCTGACTGATGAACAGACAGGTCAGTCCAAGAATGGCCACGAAAATGGCGGCTAGCATAAGTGGGCGGCGCCCAAATCGATCGATAATGAACAAAGAAACAATGCAGTGGCCGGCCATGATAACGGCGCTGATCGATAAAATGACCAGCACTGATTGGTTGGAGCCAATGCCCAGCTGTTCGATAATTGGTCGGCCATACTGATTGGCTATCACATTTCCATTGAACCCTGCCGCCAGTCCTGCTACAACGCAAATGTAGAACGGCATTCGGATGTGTTTGTAGCGAAAGATGGTCTTGAAATCGATAGATACTTGGCTCGATGCCAAGTCTGCTTCTCGGTCGTATTCTGCTGTGACTTCATCTGGAATATACTGTAAGTTGCAAATTGCCTGCTTAGATTGGCCGTTTACCGACGTTCACGTGGTTTCCGCGAAAGAATACAATGGCATCGGCAGCTTCGAGATTAGCTTTTTTGGTTATGTAGAGATATTTCGGAGATCTTGGAAGCAGAAAGCTGGAGAGAAAATGCAAGGCCGCTGGTGCAATGGGCAGCGCGAAATAGTAAATCCATTGAGATTGATTTCCGAGAATTTCGGGAAGCGCAAACAGCATCCCCAACATTCCAAATAATCCAATGCCAACTGATAGAATGAGAACAGATCCGCCTGAAAATTTGTCAGATATTTCGCTTGAAGATTGTTGTGTTCTGTTGTGTTGTGTTGCTTTCTCTAACGTGAGCAAATATATGTTTACTTCATTTCTTTCTGTAATCTATATGTATATGCACAAATGCAAAGTGGTTTGTATGTACATACAGTATAGATAAAAAAAATGTCCCATCGCTTTTTCGGCCTTCACTCAAACCTTTCGTTCTCAGTCACTTCTTTACCGATTTGGCTCAAATTTTCAGCAAAAATTAACAACATGGTTGGCTAAATATTCTGCAAGTGTGGTGCCAAAATTCCGACTCGTACTGGTTTTGTGACCCGAAAACTAGGAATGAGGGTGCTCCATGCAAATTTAATTTTTTTCGGTAATACAAGGAGTACAGGCCTGAAACTTGCAGGAATGATTGGTGTTGCTATTGGGCATAACATACTAAGCTGGCAGCCCTGTTGCTCAAAGGGCACTAAAATGGGGGAATTTCACAAACATGACGAAATATGACTTTTCTTCGTAAAACCGGCAAAATGACGATTCTAAAGATTTTCAATTTTCAAAAAACGCTGCAGGGATGGTTACTATGGTGTGGAACAGAGCTTAAATATCAGGTTCATTTATTTGTCGAACTTCCTGCTACAATCCATGTTGATTAACAACAGATTCAGTGTTTTGATTCTAGAAGGTGCAGATTTCTTAACTATGGGATCTTCACTCATGTTTGTTTGTTTGTTTATGAGTTCCACTGTCCTTTCGGACAGCTCAGGACACCCCTCGCTCTTTTCAGAGCCCTTCAATGGGGTAGCCCTGTCTACAAACAACCCTCCCCTTTGCTGCCATTGGGTGCAACGGCAGCGCCGGTTCGGTTCCCATTTACCTACTGGCCATCACCGGCTTTCGGCGGTCTGGGTTGGGCTTTACGTCGACTACTTCCAGTCGCTTCGACCGGTTTCGAACCCACAAACAGCCGCTCTCACGGATGCCGGGGCCGCCGTGACACACGGGATAGCGTAAACTACCCGTGGCCAAGACGCGACTTGGCGCGACGCGACTCATGTTTTTGAAATTCCCCCATTTTAGTGCCCTTTGAGCTACAGGGCTGCCCGCTTAGTATGTTATGCCCAATAGCAACACCAATCATTCCTGCAAGTCTCAGGACTGTACTCCTTGTATTACCGAAAAAAAATAAATTTGCGTGGACCACCCTCATTCCTAGTTTTCGGGTCATAAAACCAGTATGAGTCGGAATTTTGGCACTAAACTAGCAGAATATTTAGCAAACCATGTTGTTAATTTTTGCTGAAGATTTGAGCCAAATCGGTAAAGAAGTGACTGAGAACGAAATGTTTGAGTGAAGGCCGAAAAAGCGATGGGACATTTTTTTTATCTATACTGTATATATACAAACAAAACTGAAATATTGCATAATTTTTCGTATATTTGCATTATTGTTGGAAAGTCCGGGGTTAAAAGATAGGTTCAAGTCAAGTCCAACATGGAAATTTCAGGTTCAAGTCCATCTTCTAAAATCTGGACAATATGTAGGTTCAGGTTCATGTCCACTAATATTAACAAAAAACTGTCGAAATTTTGCACTGTCTGCAACTTATCTGAATCATATAAGCGTTTCCACTAGCAATGAAAGGTCCAGATCAGACTTTTCATCCGGCACTACTTTCGTTTCTGACATTTTCAGTTTGAAAAATAAGTGTAAAAATATGAAACCATTAAATTTCTATGCAATCCAACCGAAAATTTAACGATTTGCTAAAATTGCACTCAAAATTTGTACCTATTTGAGTATGTCCAATAAAACAGGACAGGTGGAAGTCCGGCTCAAATATAATAGGTTCAGGTTCAAGTCTACTAATTTCAGGTCAAAAACCTATTAATAAGTTCAGGTTCCGTCCGACTTGGCAACAGTAATTTGTCTATCACTAAAAGCGTAGATATTGGCCGAAAAAGCGATATTTTCATGAGAAATGAAAGGTTTTTTATCTCTGCGCTTTTGAGATGTTTAGATTTGGAGAAACATTAAAAAGACTGCTTAAAAATGCTGAAGATGATGTTGATAACAAGTCAGTTACGTACATTAAGAAAATAGCCAACCGAATTTGTTGCTGTAAAATATAGAAACAGGGAAATATAGCTCTATTCTGTTCTTTTTTATTCCATTATTTCGTTCTGTTCTTATTGTGTTCTTGCTTTGTTTTGCTTCTAGTCAGAAATTGCTACCTCTGATCTTATCGTCGACAGATTCGGTGAGATAAATAATGATAACCATCCCGTACGAAACTGCCACACCGTTTAAAAATCGTCCCACTGCCAGCAACTCAAAAATATCAAATCTGTCTGCCAACAAATGTAAGCAACAAGCCAGAATAACGAACACATTAGCCACTCTCATACAAGTATCTCTCCTTCCAATTCTTTCCATGGCAAAGTTCAAACTGATCGCCCCAATTAACATTCCCAAATTCAGAGAAACTGCCAATCCAGACCAGAGCCAGGAAAAGGCCGATGACTCCAAAATTACTCCATACCGGCGATGAATAGAGTTATTAGCAAAACTCATCACAAACGGTTCCAGAAAATTCAGAGAAGTAGCAATCCACATGCTGGAAAAGCCAAACAGGGCTTGCACTGAGATTAAAAGCAGCAGTCGTCTGTGAATCAGTCGAAAAGACATTGGGTTGTAAACTTTTCTGACAGACTATACAAGGCCAGCAGTGGAAAAAGGCGTAAAATGGAAACGCTTCTCACAGGACAACTATGACTGGCCATTGGAAACTGGTTTTCAACATTTTCCAAGGACAACGTTGACTAGAAATAAACCGCACAGACAAGATGTAGTAAAGTGCAAGGTTGCTGGGTTACCTGGGTTTTCCCGTAAAATCCCAAGGGATAATGCTGGGATAATGTGCTTCTATATTAAAACGAATGTATGTATGTACTGTGCTTATGTATAATGTATGTACTGTACTTGTAAACAGTAATATAATTCATACTTCTAATATTGGAATCGGAGATCACAGATTTTTTCTAAGTTTACGATTTTCTATTTACCATGCAGCGGAACATCAAGCTGCAATATTTGGTCCTAATTTCCTAATATTCGAATCACCATATCTTACTAATACGTCTCACAAATTTAAACGTACTGCCAATTTGCAACCGTTTGTTTTACTGAAATTAGATAAACTACTTTTGTAGCTAATACGTTCGTTTGCTCATAGTAGAAGTAAATGTCTTTTGTTTTGCTAGAACCTTTATTAAGATAGAGGACAGCTAAATCAGAGCAGATTATAACGTGCACTAATAATTTCCTATAAGCCCGAAATTGAAAGCGGACACATGAATGGGTGACAGGTGAATTGCCTATTATTTTCGTTTACGTCAACAGCAAAGGTCAGAAAGCCCTCAAGCTCCCTAATTTGCCTAGGCGAAACTGGCATTTGTCTGTCACTAACTGTAGCTCACTCTCCATGATGTTGGTTCGAACATTTCTCATACTACTCATCGCGACCCTTTGCGTTACGAACAGCGTGCAACGAACGAATGGTTAGTTTGTATCGATCAAAGAAAGTTTGCTCGCTCGCGCTTGGTAATGTTATTTCAAACTATTCTTTCTTTCAGTAGGCTAATTTGTGTCAACTATGTTTTACTTATTTATTCAAACATAATATTTAAGTGACCATAACTGTCGTAATTAGATTAGACCTATTTTGTAGTGATTAAACTACTAGCTAAACCACTAACTACTAATTTTTGGAGTTTTATGACCTCATCAAGACTACAAACTGACTACGACTACATATTCAGATTTAGTGACTAACAAATTGACTACAAAATATTCTTTTGAATTTGCGAATTAGTTTAGTAGTAAGCAATTTCTGGGATTTATTTGTTCATATCATGCACATTAGCCATTTAGAAACGGAAATGGTACCATTTCATCTTTCCGTTTTGTTACCTGTGCTTTTTCACTGGTTTTGACAACCTTTTTTGCCGTTCAAAAACAAATCTCCCTTATTTGATCTACTTAGTTTAGATTTTCAACGTCTTGTTTTATATGTAAACTTAAAAGTCAGGTAATTTTATTCAAACTTCTGCTGACCACTAACTACAACTACATATTCAAAATCGAGAAATTTTGAGACTACTAACTAGGACCACAAATTGTTTTTGGCGATTTTTAGAGACTGCTAACTACAACTACAATTTAAAATTTGAAAAAGAAATACTGTACGTAGGTGTAGTTGTAATGCAAGCTGCTGCTCCAAACTAACTCCACTCTTTGCTCCTTCAATCACTTCTAGATTTCTTCTAGAAGCCAGTCTGGGAACCGAACAAATTGGAGTGATTCCGACTTCCAAGAAGTTTGTCATGTCGTCTTATATGCGACGAGTTTTGCTCATGCAACGAAAGGCTGAGCGGTTTTTGCGCTTCAAGCAACGACAACTGGAGCGGGCCAAAGCCATAATAACCGTTCAATAAACCTATAATAACCGTTCAATAAAATATTTACTCAACCGCATGTCCATTCACAAATATTTCTATAGTCTCCGACTTCGTGTATCTGAGTGTTGCCGGTGTGTGGCGTCGTGGCGTCCTTTGACTTTCAACTCCCAGCACGCCCCGACGCACAACTATTGGTCGACGCGCCACTGGACGCCAACAGCTGAAATCAAAATAGTTTTTGAAGCAGAAAATTCGCTGTTGTACCCTACATACACATTAGAGACACATAATATTCATAATTCTTCTACAGTTGTCTTGCATGTTTTGTACTCGTGTGTACATGTACCTACGTACATAGCAGGTGTGCATGTATTTGGCCCTCTTTTGTTAATTTAATGCCTTTACGGACTTTTTTAACACATCCTCGTTGTTGGCCGTTCGTATGCTTTTCTATTATCTGAGAGAGTGTGCGTGTGCGGGAGAGTGTAAAGCTCTGAACGTTCTGTCTGTGGTTGCCCAGTTTCGAAGATATGGCGCATTTCAACGATTTGCAAAGAATACGGCTACACTCGTTGCACCATGCTCATTTCCAAGGTGACTCAACTCAACCGTGTCAAAAAACTTTTCATTCGGTGGAAAATTGACGGAATGAAGTTATTGAAGTTAGTCATTTGAAGTTATTCAGAAAACTGAAAAAAGACCGCCTCGCACTGTATTTAGACTGGGTCAGATTCAGGGATGCCTACCATACCAAAATCGTACTAGAGCTAAAATCAATCTTTGAATTTAGTACCAGTACCATACCAAACCAAATTCAAATCAGCTCCTTCTATTACACTATACCATACCATATCAAAATCAAACGCCTTTACCAGATAATTTTAGTACTAGAATTATGATTTTGGTAAGGCCTTTTTATTTTAGTACTAGCTTCTTGTTGGCTATATTTATAACACTTTTCAAATGCGTCAAAATATATTCCCAATCCTTTCTGCATGTTTTGATTCTAAAAAAACTCAAGAAAGGTTGATTGAGCATAATTTACAAAGGCTTCAAAGGATATGACATTATCACAGCAAACTACCACTACTGTACCAAATTCATACCAACCAAATTCAAACTGAATTAGCTATTATGAAAATTTAAAACGGATAGCAGATGGCGGGAATTCTAGTACTCGATTTACTCCTATTCTTGTCCGCACTTTGGAATGGCTTCAGGGAGACAGCAATTTGCGATCGTTCTCAGTTGGGGAGATCACTCGAATTTCAAATTTTGAACATAGAATTTTGAATGTGGTATCAAACGACTGCTGACGATCTCCTGGTTATTATTTTACACATCAACATCTAATTACTGCATGCTATATTCAGCTTTACCTTAGATACGTTTTTTTGGTCTTGAACAAAAGAATGTAAAACGTGCGCACCCAAATTGTAAATCTTTAACAAATATGACCAAATCCGGTATCAAACAACTACTTTTGACTTGTACATTATTGCTTTATGCACCAGCACATCCACAACCAATTACTGCATGCTATCTCAGATTACGCGCTCGTCATATCGCCTTACTTCATCGATTATCGGCCGATCTCCCCCGGAACCGCCACTTACTAAAACAATCGTAGCATTCGAGTCTGCCGACGGATATGTCTGTCCACGAGCATATGGGTAGATATGACGATTAGCTATCGATTAAGCATTAATATAACAATATTCGTACAAGCCCAAGGACGGTGGCCATTGTGGAACAAAAAAATGGCCAAAATGTACACACTCAAAACACTAATCGGCGCAAGTAGTGATCTCCCTATTTATGGGGACCGCATTCCATTAATTTACGATCTGACAAGCACGGATACTGTATTCACCGTCATTCAGACTCAAACAATCGTGCAGAGAATTTTGATGAGCAGGAAAACCTCCAATTTCTTGTTTCATAATAGTACTATACCACACCATATCGAATTCAAATTGCCAAGTCTATACTATAACATACCATATAATATGAAATTCAAGGTTTGAATTTGGTAGGCTTCCCTGGCCAGATTGAGCTTCTACTAGTTGATGAAGAGAAACTAACCTTCCGTGAGCCAAGGCAATCACTGCTTTGCGATATCTGGAGGAGAACCGGTAGTAGAGCAGACAGTCGGTGCTGGCGTTGATGGCAACCAGACCATTGTTGATCGGAACCAGCATGGCTCCACAGCGTGTGCTCTCCAGAAATTTAGGATGCAGCACTTCCAATATGTTCAGAATCAGGCAAAGCGTGTAGCAGATTACGAAACCTATAACAGTCAAGTACCGTTGTTTGTGTATTACACATTTACCATACACAAAAATACACATTGTTTTTTCAATGTGTATACTACATACACATTGAAAATTCCCATATACATTACCATACACAAACAGTACTAAAAATGTGTATTTTTGTGTGTTTGATCAGCAAAAATCGATATTGTATGCTAGAGAATTGAAAAATTTTGATGTTTTTGCTGTAACTATGTAAGAATGAGTAGATGTCCTCACAAAGCCTAAACATGGCATAAGTAATTGAATTTAAAAGATATCCTAGTTTTCAAGCAATGGACTATGATAGATAGATCTGACTTTTCTCACTGAATTTGCAAAAATTTGCATTTTCTGTGGAATACACATACACATAAATACACATTGTTTTTCTAGATGTTTATACACAAATTAAATTACCACACACATTTGACAGTGAATGGATATACACATACACATACACATTCTGAAAATCTATCCAACACCAAATAACAGTACAGTCAGGGTGCAACACGCTTATTGTCCAACGTTCGATCGGTAGCTTCAACCAAATTTCATGCAAATATAATGCCAAAAGAAAACTTATAGGCCTGCCAATTTTCAGCTTTGTCGGTTGCTTAAAACATCAGTTTCACTTAATTTCCTCATTTTGAATTTTAATTTTTCAATTGAAATTTTACTTCCCAGGCACACTACAGTCCTCAACACATAAAATGAAAAACATGGTACCAATTGCCAGGATGAAGGATTGAATTATAAGCCAAATGGCTGTCCGATCCGATGGGATGTACGAACGACCTGACCATCTGACCTGCACGGTCCATTTCGCCACACCTGATATCGTCATCTCGGACGATGTGCTTTCTTTCACTGCCAAGCCACTCCTAGCCATGCTGCTATGTGCCAGTTGCCAAGAGAGCGCCTGGCGCGGTGACGTCATGGTGCTGTCAGGACCCAACGGCCGCCCGGCCAGTGGCACTAAAAACCGGTCTAGACCTTATTGCTGGTTTCTAAGATAGCCCCTGACGTCGTTGATCTTCATTCTCTGCCACATATGCTTTGTGGAGCGGCTTTCGGTGCTTAGGCAGATCCAGTCGGTGCTCATTTTACCTACTCGCTGTCACCAGCTTTCGGTGGTCTGGGTGGGGGCTTTGTGCCGACCACCTACTCTTTGCGGCAACAAACTTGCCCCGCCGAGAGGATGAACGCACTTAGTCGCGCACAGTGGCTTTGCGGCCTAAACCACTACACCAACTGTACCGGCAAACTTGAGACGTACTAAAAGTGTTCAAGCCAGGCCTGCTTCACCTATCCAAATGTAGAACTAAGTAAAACTTACACAGCACTACATAAAGCAGCATAGTAGCAGTTTTCTCGTTGTTTCTGTCCTCCATCGTAATTCGACGTCTGATCTTCTGATTTCGATTCAACTCCAGCGCAGTGAATGAATTGAAGCAGACAATCAAAACCAGCGGAAGTACGTAGAGGGCAGCAGTAGTGGCCACTGTTTTGTACCAGAACACGTAGTTCTCGTTGCTCTGCAACCTTTTGATGAAGCCGAACTCATTTCTGTCGCGCCACACCACTTCGGCGTCCCAGAACCGCGGCGCGCTGAACATCACGGCAAAGGCCGCCACGCCGCAGATGATAGTCCGCGCCCGACCGATGGTGCAATAGTTGGACACCTGCAATAGTGTCTGTGAGTAAATTTATTTTGAAGTTAAATAAATATTAATTTAATCTTAAGCTTGCTCAGCCTTCAGAAGAAAGTAACTTGCTTGGTACCCTAATTCTGAAATTTAATTTGAAACAAATTTGTTATTTGATATGAATTAAATATATATTTGCTAAAATCAATACTCAATTCCTGAGGAAACAGCTGAAAACCTAAGTCGAAAATGAGTTGACCTTGGTTCAGTTGACGACAAATGGTCTAGAAATTAGCATTTAATGCGTAGATATCTTTGCTATAAGCATGAACAAGGTCATTTTTGGACTGAACTTGTTGTTTTGTAGCCAGATTTGGTTAGTGAAGCTGTCAAACCAAGCAAATTTATATCAAATTTCTAGGCTAATTTTACGAAATTTAATATAATTTTAATTTGTTTGACAGTCACTGCGAGAAATTTTAAAATTTGTTATTAAATTGCTCTTTACTTGGTGATTCTGGCCAAAACAATTTTATTTTGTTATTTAATTTTAATTTAATCGCAAACACTAACCTGCAACGGACGACACACCGCCAGCCAACGCTCCAGCGTAATCGCTAGTAATAGCCAAATCGAACAACAGTGACACATTAGACTGACTGGGTAGAAGTAGAGAATTGCCGCCACGTACAGCCACGCCGGGAGGTGGTGGTCGGGCCAGAAGTTGGGCAGGAAGAAGATCAAAAGTAGAAAATCGGAGAAGGCCATTGCCGCCAGGAACAGATTGATTGAAGTTTGCCGGAAACTGGGACCCAAGTAGATGATAATTGACAGGAAGTTGGCGAGTAGACCGAACGTACAAATCGGTAGGATGAAGAAGGAGTAGTAGAGGGGGAAGTTTCCAGTTGACAGAGGGTCGCTGGTTGGGCTCCAGTCCGTTTCCGAAGTTTGATTCATGTCAAAGACTGACCAGCAGAACTGCTGAAAAGTGGGCAAGATTTAGAATTATAAACATTTATCAAAATTTGAAGAACTTCTACTAAAACTGTCTCGGGAGTGCAGGCAGGGGTGGGTGAGGAGGTTCTGCGATTTATATACAGGGTGTGCCAAAAAAAACAACCCAGCAGAGTATTTCCTGTAGCAACCGCAAATCTCAACCGATTTGAATGAATCTTATTTTAAATGAAAGATAAATAAATTCTTCAAAGATTGGTGCAATTTTTATTAAGATTGACAGTTTATTTCTTGAGATATTTGCCTTCTAAGTCGAAACAGATTTTGGCAAAGAACAAGAGCGATTCCGTTGCACGTCATAATAAAGCAGATTCCTACTGCTGGGGCTAATGACACTTTACTGTTGAAGTAAACCGAGTTTCTGTGTCACCTGTAAAGCCTCCAAGAGCCCTTAGCAGTAGCAGGAATCCGTTTTATTACAAAATGCAGAATAATAATAAAATCCCTATTGTTCACTGCCAAAATCACTGTTTTGATTTTGAGAGCCAATATCTCAGGAACTAAGCAGAGTACATTAATGAACATTTCAGCAATCTTTTAAGAATTTATTTATCTTTCATTTAAAAAAGGATTCATTCAAATCGGTTGAGATTTGCGGTTGCTACAGCGAAAAATCTGCTGGGTTGTTTTTTTTTGGCACACCCTGTATAAACCTATACTCCCTAGCAAATCTTCCAAAAACTACCCAGCAGATTTTTTGCGCAGCAAACGTACTGGCCACTCTTTCTTCTTTTAAACGAAAAGCACAGAAATTCTTGAAAGATTGCTTAATATTTATTAGTCCATTGGTACAGACCGCGGACAAGTCGATTTTTTCCATTTTTGGGGAAATTGATTTTTGGGGACAACCTTCAGAAATGAAAGGGGACAATTGTCGCCTGGGGTACTGTTATTTTACTAGTGGATTTTTGTTTTACTATTTACTAAATTTGCCCACCCATACACATATTTTATTGCAAAATTGATCAAGAGTTTGACTGGAATTAACCGAAAAACTAGTAAAATAATAATAAAACTTTCCTTTTACTATTTATTGACTGTCTTTGTTAATTTTATTATATTTTTACTTTACTATTGGCTCTTAATTTTACAAGCCAGTCTCTGATTCGATCAAGTCTTGCCCCGAGTGTTGTTATGACCACTAGTCAAAGTAAAAGTCATAGTTAATACTTTTGTGATATTGCAGTCAAACAGACAGGTAGTCAAAGTCAAAGTTTGACTACGTATATGTTCGTTACCATAAATAAATACGTAGTCAAACGAAGACCAGGTAGTCAAACCGTTTGACTATGACTACGTTTTATTAAAAGAGGCAGGCTTTTCAAGCATATTTTAACCCTTTTTGCTATCTACAACAAAAATATATTACAAACTTAAAACATTTTACGCACTATAAAACACCAAACAAAGACTTCTCTAAAATTGTGAAACAATGAAGGGAAGGGTCACTCAGTGAATCTCTGCTTGATGCAAATTCTGCAGTTCCACCAATCAGGATTAAAATAATGACATACATTGTACAGTAGTAGAATTTATTTGCCTTTCATTAAAAGGACTGATTTAATTCAGTTCCTAAAGTAAAAAATTTGCAGGCTTGTTTCTATAGCACACCCTAAGGCCGCGTCAGTGGCTCAGTGGGTAGCTCGCTGCCTCTGAGTCACGGCGGCCGCTGCATCCCTAGTGGTTGTAGTGGTTCATCCTCTCGGCGTGGCAAGTTTCTTGCTGCAAAGAGTTGGTCGTCGGCACAACCCTCCACCCAGGCCACCGAAAACTGGTTACAGTGAGTAGATAAAATGGGAACCAACTGGATCTGCCGTTGCACCGAAAGCCGCTCCTAAAAGCATGCCGCGTTGGAGGGAAGATCAACGACGTCAGGAGCCGTCTGAGCAACCAGCAATAAGGCCAATACCGGTTTAGTGTCTGTCCGCCGGGCGGCCGCAGGGAGCTGTCAGCACCATGACGTCACCACGCCAGGCACTCTCTTAGTACCTGGCGCCCAACAGCATGGCTTGAGTGGCTTGGCAGTGAAAGAAGGGCAAACGTCCGAGATGACGATATAAGGGGTAACGAAATGGACCGTGCAGGTCTGATCGTAGGGCCGTACATTGTACGACCCCCCCGCCAGATCGGATCGGATCGGATCGGAGCACACCCTATTCATTCATACTGTACGAACGAATATTCGAGTCAATCATTTATAGCTATTGATTTAAAATCCGTACAAGCTGGGTAATGCAGAACATTAATAATAGCCAGCACGTTCCGTTCATCTGGTCATTGTCTAGCAACGAGTTACATTGGTTGGGCAGGCGCAGGGAGTGGCACAACTAATAAATCTTCGCTAATGACAGCTCCACTAATTTGGTTTATTATTTAATGGCGACGCAACTCAGATCCAATAGCTTGCCAAGCTAAAACTGACTTCGAGCTTTCCTTTACAATCGATTTTTCCAGTCATTTCACCTTTGAGCTCTGTTTACTTAATTTGGCCCAGTATTTTTCTGACTTTACCTAATTTTTAAGAACTGTACCTAAGGGCGATACACTAGCGTATAGTGCTGTTTATAGTACACCCGGGTACGATATATGGCACTTAGGGTTTTGCGAAAATAAAATTGAATCCATTTATAGTACAGGGTGTCTCAAAAAAATGATCACATTTCTTTTTACTCCCATTTCCGCAAATTTTGACCAAATAGGCTAAAATTTGGACCATAGGTGCCAAAATTCGGGGAATTTTATGTGTTAAAGTTTGGTGCACTAGACCTCACTCATTCCCGAGAAATTTCAAGAAAAGTGAAATTTGGTAATTTCAATAGTGAAAGCCAGTCACCGAAAAAATGACCACATTTCTTTTTACTGCCATTTCCGCAAATTTTGATCAAATAGGCTGAAATTTGGACCATAGGTGCCAAAATTCTGGGAATTTTGTGTTAAAGTTTGGCGCACTAGACTTGACTCATTCCCGAGAAATTTCAAGAAAAGTGAAATTTGGTAATTTCAATAGTGAAAGGCGGTCACGAAAAATGGAAACATTTCCTTTTCCTGTATCTTTTCTAATCTTTGTCAGAATTGGATGAAATTTGGAGTGTAAACGCAGAAGTTCAGGGTAATTCGTGTGTAAAAAGTTGACGCATGAACTCCAACGCTATCGTTAGAGTTTAGGCGATAATGTAATGAAACGTTTTTTCGGTGACCGGCTTTCGCCATTGAAATTACCAAATTTCACTTTTTTTGAAATTTCTCGAGAATTAGTCAAGCCTAGTGCACCAAACTTTAACACATAAAATTCCCCGGATTTTCGCATCTATGATCCAAATTTCAGCCTATTTGGTCAACACGGCGGCCAACTTTGGGCGGAGACCGGCCGTCGGCCGATGCACAATCCTGCATCGTGCGCATTTTCGCTCGGCCAATCAGGCGCGTGCGCCATATGCTCGGCACCATGCTTGCCGACTGCCGCCGCCTCCTAGGCATAATAGCCATTGGTCAGTTATATGGTTAATTAGAGCAATAGGCGACTTACTGCTCGACTAAATGATATAGAAATTGCCGAAAAACACTGACGCTTTTAGTAGAAAATATTTTCCAAAAAACCAAGGAACATCTTATATTTTTGGCTCAGACCCAGCTCAATACGTTACTCATTCATATTATGTTGTTGTGTTATAAGCACCTATTTAAAGCGTAGCTTGAAGGGTCAAAACTATGCTAATTGACCGCTCTTCTACGTTGTTAATTTACGCTCTATGCATTGCAACCGGGCGCTTGTTAACTGGGCCTGCGCTAGCCATCGGCTACTCCATAGCAACGGCCGGCCGGCGGGGCGCGTTGCTAGGGCAAGGGCGTAAACAACTCCGCCACGCTGACCAATGGCCGCCATCTAATTGATTATCCAAACGGCCGGCCAAAGCAGTGCTTAAGCCAAAAAGTTGGCCGCCGTGAAAGTTTACGGAAATGGCAGTGAAAAGAAATGTGATCATTTTTTCGGTGACCGGCTTTCACTATTGATTTAACAAATTTCACTTTTTTTGAAATTTCTCGGGAATGAGTCAAGCCTAAGGTACATTTCAAAATAGAGCAAATTCTGTGTTTTTTGCGAATAACTCCTTATGGCTGCATCGGATCGTTTTTTGTCTCATAACCAAAGTTGTAGAGGGGCTCGAGCTCTGTACAATAATTAACCTAATCTGCGCAACGCTCCCTTGTAACGCTAATTTGCGCAACAGAAAAAAATCAGCTTTTTCTGTAGCTGGGCTGAATGCGATTTTTTCCGTGAATCTGAATCTACAGACCATGAGGATTCCGAAAATGTACTTATATTTGCCGTAGGTCCAACGGTTCCAAAGTTATAGACTCCTAAATTTCACCAAAAATGGGGAAAATGGCCAATTTTGGCGATTTTCACTTTTCTGGGATCGGGATTGAAATAACTCGGGACCAACTCAACCGATTTGGCTGAAATTCACATATATGGTGGAAAATTTAGTTCTACATCGATTGAGACACATAAGAACCCTGAAAAAATTGACCCTGATACCGTAATCCCGGTTTTTCCAAGATTAGGTCATTTGATTTTTTCTCTGTTAGTATGTAGTAGTTTAAGCCCTCCACTGTGGTTAAAAATGTACTTTAGAGTGTTTTGAGTCGATCTCAGGCCTTTCTGAAGCCATTCGGGTACTGTAGTACATGGTCCTGGCACGAAAAGAATTTTTTGTCAATTAACATTGTTCCTGCGGCAAAGAAATGATCTATAGAGTAGGCAGTAAAGGTTTTCATGGTCGGGGAATCCATTGCTGACATAACTATAATCACTGGAATACTGTATTTTGAGGTCCCAACACGAAAATTGTTATTTGGCGTTTATGCATGCCTGGTGCAAGGAAACGCTCTATAGAGTAGGCAATAAAGGTTTTCAGGGGTGGGGAATCTATTTCTGACAGAACCATCACCGCTGGGTTACTGTATTTTGAGGTCCCGACGAGAAAATTGTTATTTTTTGCTATTTGGGTGTTTCTGTTGCAAGGAAACGATGAATTGACAAACACTAAAGGTTTTCGGCATCAGAGAATTCATTCAGGACATAGCGAATGTTACTGGATTACTGTATATTGTGGTCCTGGAACGAATGTGAAAACTCATAAGCTTGATTACCTACTTTATTCAGCTTTCCCCTGCAATAGAAACACCCAAATAGCAAAAAATAACAATTTTCTCGTCGGGACCTCAAAATACAGTAACCCAGCAATGATGGTTATGTCAGAAATAGATTCCCCACCCCTGAAAACCTTTATTGCCTACTCTATAGAGCGTTTCCTTGCACCAGGTATGCATAAACGCAAAATAACAATTTTCGTGTTGGGACCTCAAAATACAGTATTCCAGTGATTATAGTTATGTCAGCAATGGATTCCCCGACCATGAAAACCTTTACTGCCTACTCTATAGATCATTTGTTTGCCGCAGGAACAATGTTAATTGACAAAAAGTTCTTTTCGTGCCAGGACCATGTACTACAGTACCCGAATGGCTTCAGAAAGGCCTGAGATCGACTCAGAACACTCTACAGTACATTTTTAACCACAGTGGAGGGCTTAAACTACGTACTACATACTAGCAGAGAAAAAATCAAATGACCTAATCTTGGAAAAACCGGGATTACGGTATCAGGGTAAATTTTTCAGGGTTCTTATGTGTCTCAATCGATGTAGAACTAAATTTTACACCATATATGTGAATTTCAGCCAAATCGGTTGAGTTGGTCCCGAGTTATTTCAATCCCGCCCCCAGAAAAGTGAAAATCGCCAAAATTGGCCATTTTCCCCATTTTTGGTGAAATTTAGGGGTCTATAACTTTGGAACCGTTGGACCTACGGCAAATATAAGTACATTTTCGGAATCCTCATGGTCTGTAGATTCAGATTCACGGAAAAAATCGCATTCAGCCCAGCTACAGAAAAAGCTGACTTTTTTCCGTTGCGCAAATTAGTGTTACAAGGGAACGTTGCGCAGATTAGGTTGCACTATTGTACAGAGCTCGAGCCCCTCTACAACTTTGGTTATGAGACAAAAAACGATCCAACGCAGCCATAAGGAGTTATTCGCAAAAAAACACAGAATTTGCTCTATTTTGAAATGTA